>VXCM01006427.1:51969-79168 GCA_014773175.1 Lucifuga dentata
AGAGAGAGAGAGAGAGAGAAAATGAATAATTGATGATACAAACTTCTCCAAAAGAGTAATCAAAATTCAAGAAACATTTTTTTAGCTACTACAGTATGAATTTTGATCTATCTTTCAATATAGCTGATATGAACTCTGTTGATCTAAATGGCCTCATTCGATATTTAGTACATATGTCCAAAATGAATAATTCATTAATTCAAGAAAGACAAACAAAATTAAAGCATATCGCAAGATGAAATAAAACAAAACATTGATTTTTTTTTTTTATGACAAATAAAGAAACCAGGAAAAATGGGTAACATTTCATTTTGCTTATCTTATTGCAGAATAGCTGCAGCACATGAGCAGCATCAACACTGGATCAGTATTGATAGAGGAAGATCTGTTGCCCCTTAACAAAATGACAACATGGCAATTTTACTATAAAGCCTTGAGGCTAAATAAACCTCATCTGGGTATATACACTAGTGTACTGCTAGTGAAATCCCTAACTCAGCATTATTTATGACCCTGGGAGATTCAGAAGAATTAAATCCAGAAAGCCTGACACTGCAGAAGGTCGTAAGTTCACGGCCTCTCCGTCGGCACAGCAGAAGAAGCTACACTGCTGATCACTGCTGACTGGAGATCAATAAGCTTCATGCCATTTCTGTATTTCACCTCAGCTCCACTGCAACTGACTGGTCTTGACTCCCAAACCACTCAACTGCACTGCAGAACACATACAATCCAGCGTGAAACATATGCACAGGAATGGAAAACTCTGTTTACTGGCCAGTGTTTTCTGAGGAAAACTGCTTGTTAGGCATTTAGTTCTCCCTCCAAAAAGACTTGAATGCATGAACACATATTTAATCATCAATTTCTTGTATACCTATACCCTTAACACTTCATTGCCATGGGACTGCAGTGACTCCCAAGGTTACAACGGACACTGAGAAGTAATTAAGATAAAGTTAATAGAATGCAGTTATAGTTCAATAAGCCACAGTTTAATTGAAAGGACCAAGCCTGACTTCTAATGTTTAAAATGAAACATAAAAAGACTAACTGAATTTCAGTTCCAGCTCTGGAAAAGGATCCAATGGTCACTGGGCCAGCTGAGCCAAGAGAGTGAGTCCTTGAAGAATAGTGTGAGTGTACAGTCAACGATGTACACACAGATACACACAAGCACAAAACAAACACTTAACCATGCTTTGAACTGCCATGAACTGTTTTTATGTTGATGACAATGAAATCGTACTAATTTATCTCAAGCACTCAGAGTTTTTGCTGGAGTCGTGCAACATGTAATCAAATCCGATAAAAAAAAATCAACATCTACATCTGATTGTCCTGTAATGTGCTGTCAGTTTGCATTCGGTTCACACTTTTGTTTGTGACACAAACAAAAGTATGAACACAATGCAAACAGCAGCTATGGGATCTAATCTGAATTAGACATGCTTGAATGATAAACTGAATTAGCACTGATAGTGAGACAGAATTTCATGCTCGTAACATACTCAAGCTCACTGATCTCTTAGCAAATGAATGCAGTCTTCAACCTAAAAACAAGTCAATAAAGGTTTGTGCTGTGCAATACTGAAACGAGTATTACGGATAAAAGAGAAGCTTCAGTACTTATACAAAGGTATTTTACAAAACATTGTATGATAAGATTTTAAACCTTTCAAAATTCCTACTTTTGATTAGTTTATCTTTATCAAGCACCGTGTATGTGTGTGTGTGTGTGTGTGTGTGTGTGTGTGTGTGTGTGTGCCTACAACTCAAATAACATGAAATCAATTTGTTTGTATGGCAATTCACCAGGATTAATAATATGCTCCTAATATGCTCCTAAAAATCAACAGTAATACCTGTACAAGAAGTACTGCAAGAATATAAATTTAACAGGCCTCAAATAAGGGCTTTGAATGATTCCTTTTTAAAATATGTACATTAAATCCAAATTCAAATGTTCTGAATTAATATAAAAATGAAATTTGTAGAATTTTGTTGATTAATTTTCAGAAAATTAATCCGTTTCATGAAAAATTTCAAGTAAGCACAAAGGCCAATGTCAAGGAAAGCAGACAAGGCTTGTTTTGCTAATTTATTTATAGCCATAATTGCTGACATGGAATGTTACGGAACTGCAAGTGTACTAAATTCCTGCAAGTGTACTAAAAAATTATTAAAATTAACTTTGAGCCTTTTTTTAAAAAATGTAAATCAACATAAATTCAAATGCAGAATTGAAGAGAAATCAGCAGTTTGTCGACAGACCATAACTAAAAATATAGGCCTGTTTCCCTTCTGCATTTACTAAGATTTTTGATGTAAATAATCCTTAACAGCTTCAGAAAACATTAGTGACTTATGTTTAATTGTTGTCTGTTGTCCATTAGTCTGTATTAAAATGGCTGTGAATTAACTACAGTATCTAGCAGTCAAAGCAACTAGACCTGTTTGGACTTGAAGACGTTTCAGCACTCCCCCAAGCAGCTTCTTCAGTTCTGAGTCAGTGGTGAGTAGCAGCATTTATCCTCAGAGTTGTGCACACTGTGGGGCGGTGACTCCTTGAGTCCCATAAGAGTCGGGTGAAGGCTGTTAGAGCCACATGTCATTCAGGCGAGAATCGTTGGAGTTGTTAAATTCAAATGAATGGAGGTACAAACTGTAATTGACAACATCAGGGTAGACATGTTAGGACAGCATTATAAGTAAGTGATTTCATAGCCCAACGCCTCTGTTCAGGGAGGGGTTTTCCAGCTTCATATAAATGACTTCTTTAACTCCTCTTTTAAAACCATCTGTTTATTTTTTTTTATTTTTATTTTTTTTAACTCATCTGTTTTAGAGAGATACAGTAACAGCTTCCAATCCTGTGTTTTCATTTTTGGTAGTGGGCCCAGCCTTTTGTTTATATTTGGATCACAGATTGTATCTTTAGGTGCACAGTGGTCTCATTAGAATATTTATTAAATGAGTATTAAGAGTTATAAATGTCGCTATTACAACAACATTTAGGTATAGGAACTCCAGAACATGTTTGTTTTTTTCTGTAATGTGGGCATATGAGAAAGTTCAGCAGTGCTGACATACAGTACATTGATGTGAATACGCCCTCCATAAACTGTATTTGGCCAGCATGCTGTGTTGCATGCAGTACCAAGGGAGTATTTTGGCAGGACATGAAAAGAATGGAGGAGACAGGCAGAGAGCAGTAAGCTGCCTCCCAGCGCTGCTGCCCTTGATGCTGTGAGGAATGAAGAGCACAGAAAAGCTGCACGTGTCACCCAGGGCAGGAAGTGGAGGCAGCAGAAATACAGGTTACATGCTTCATTAACCAATATACAACTTAGGGCTCCTGACACTTGCCTGCCAGGTGAATTGGCTGAAGAAGATGAGAGAGAGAGAGAGAGAGAGAGAGAGAGAGAGAGAGAGAGAGAGAGAGAGAGAGAAAGAGAGGAAGAAGAAGAAGAAGAAGAAGAAGAAGAAGAAGAAGAAGAAGAATATACGGAGGCTTTGTGGAAATCATGTGCCACTTTAATTAATTTTGGTTGACAACTAATACATTTCCATGGCAAAGCCTTTGTATTATTAATGTGTCAAGAAAACAATATCGCTGGTGCACTTATTTTGTCTTTAGCATAAGAAAAGGAAACAGAAAGAAAGAAGAAATGGAGATGTAAGAGGCTATGAGAGGTGATATTTTCATTTCTTTTCTTCTTGTTGCTATGTGATATTTTTAGTAATTCTGACAGTTTTCCCAGTTTTTCAGTTTGCCACACTGTAATTTTTTCTGTCTGACTTCTGTATTTAGCGTGATATTATCAGCCAATATTTGCTGGTCACAGATATATCTGTAGCACTTTATATGTTAGGCAATAAATAATTACAGAGTATAAATGTTTTTTTTATGTATTATTTAAATAGTTTCATTTCCACTCAATTTGTGAATTTTATTAGACAGAATTTACTATTACATTTATCCTTACTTCATGCGTTTGTGTAAAAGAAAAACAAAAAAAAAACAAAAAACTAACATCCGCTGTTTTTTCTTAGCTCTCAAATAACAATGTCTGTACCAACCTCAATAATCCAGCTTCAGATGGGCTCTAATCCATTTCTAATCTATTCTAACACACTAATCCTTTGTTCACTTTGCTGATGTCATTTATCTTGATTTATTGCATCCGTAATGTGGCCATTGTGAGGCTTGTGAGCCTGTAACGGGGATTAAATGCTACAGAATTTGACAATAGACACAAACACACCGTCTTCAATCTGTGGCCTTACTAGTTTTAAAATGTTTTTCAGAGTGTGACTATACTCTTGTGGTGAAATCTTAAAATTATGCAACACAGTGAAAGACTCCCTTCTGCTGGTCTTTTCTTAAGGGAAATCATATTTACTTTGAATTAAAGTCATTGCCCGCAGCATTCAGCCTTCTCTGCTCTAAAGTCCACTCATAAACACGTCTTAAAATTCAGAAAGTAGAAAATAAATTTCACGCTCCGAAATTAATTTCTGAACAAGACAATGATCCATGAAACATATGGATGAAAAAGGGCTTAGGATCTCTCTGTTTTGAGTTTTATGGGTGCATTTGCAGCAGAATTTTGTTTGCGTTGGAGTTTGACTTTGTGCTAAAATACAGCCATGAGCTGACAGATGTTAGCAGATAGCAGAGACATATCTATAATTCCCTGTGTGATGCTAAGTATGATTGAAGACCGTGTCCCGGCACAGTTATTGGGAGGGTGTTCTTTAAAAATGTATTTTGGAAGATACAAAGAGAACTGATTTCCGCTTCTGATTGTACTGTCCTCCTCAGTGACAGCAGTGAGACACTCACCTCTACAACTGTACACACTTCCAAAGAGACATTCAGATTCTCAAGGGGACATTCAATTTTGTTGGAAACCTCCAAACAAAAGGTCACATGCAATTTGTTCAATTTCTGATCTGTCCCATCATTTGAATAATTACAAAGCATCAGCACAAAAGCTAAACCAAACTTACAAAGCTTTTAAGATTTTCAAACCGATATCCATTTGCTGTGGTCTGAATCAGTGAATAAGACTTTTGCTGGCATTCACCCTTGGTTTAGTCTGGTTTTACACAGAAAGAAAATTCAAGCAAACAAAAATGTGTCAACAAAATCCATGTGACAATGCTCATGCTCACTGGTCAGAAATGTCTTCCATTGGGGGTGAGAAAATCAAAACACAAAGTTAATGTATGCCAGGGTAGTTAAGTAGCAAGGAACGGCATTCCTAGTCATCATTTGGGTCATATACCAAATGCCAACAGAATGCAAAATCTAAATGCACAATGACTTTGAAACAATATACTGCCTCACATTGTGCAAAAAAATGTGTGCTACCTTCAGACAGCTGAACAGGAGATTGAATCGTTTGAGCATATTCAGCAACATGCTAACCTTCAACATCTTCACCAAAAATGTGTTGCATGAAACTGGATATGTTACAGCCTTTTTATAGCATCCTTTTGATTTCTGTATTCAATCAAATAACTTGGCTTGGTTATGTAGTTTACATAACATTAACCACATGGACCTAAGGGAGTTTTCAGTCATATAGTCCTTTGCTCTGAATCAGGAAAGAAATTGTTATAATGTTGCATTTACTGCTTAGTTTGATTTGGTTTCTCACAGGGAAAAAATCCAATTGTACCAAATAATATCAACAAAAGCCATGTGAGAACACTCAATCCACTCGTTGGTCTGACATTCATTGGTCTGGAGGCAGGAGAAAGAAAATCAAAACAGGAAAAAGTTTACTCTGCCAGGATAATTAAATAGCATGGACCACAGATGGAATTGGGATTCTTACTAACCTCTGTTTCTAGATCAATCAAAAGATTGCACTGTATTGGTTCCAAACTGCGGCTCATGTTCAGACTTTTTTTGTTTTTGGAACTGGACTGAGACCACCTCCTCAAAACTTCCCCAAAAGATTCTCGGTGTAGTTCTTTTGGTCCACAGCTGGGTGCAATTATGCATTCAGACCTGCAGAAATAAATAGTTCCAACCGAACTAAACTCTGGGTGTGAAAACACCTTAACTTCAGGTGATTTGTGTTGAGCATCATCAGTACTTGGAAATGCAATGCTGATTTGGTGGATCTAGCATAAATCAGGTGTTTATGTTCCATATTTTGTTGTCAAAGTCATCTGAAAACACACAGAGAGAGAGAGAGAGAGAGAGAGAGAGAGAGAGAGAGAGAGAGAAATGGGTGCTCTAGGGCTATGTAAGGCCAG
Organism: Lucifuga dentata; assembly: GCA_014773175.1. NCBI lineage: Eukaryota > Metazoa > Chordata > Actinopteri > Ophidiiformes > Bythitidae > Lucifuga > Lucifuga dentata. The sequence continues at coordinate 58,246 of VXCM01006427.1, forward strand.
TAGCCATCTTGCCATGCAGAGTGCTGGCCAGGTCCGAATAGTAGTTTTGTTAGAGTGATCCGTCTTTATAAAATATACACTTATTTTGACCTTGGTGTGGATACACAGATAAGTCTAAGGAAGGCTACAGAGACGCCGGAAAGAAAATACAACCATTCCTCTGCTCCTTCTATTCATAAATTTCTAACAATGTTAGAAGAGGAGCATCAATTATTTACCCTCCCAGACAAGGCCAGTGATAGAGGAGAGAAAAAGGAGGTGTGGAAGGAGACACGTACCACACAGAAGAGTTTTACAGAGTATTACAAGGGGTCAATTACTATCACTGAGTGCAAACATTCACTAAAGGAGCTATTTGAGATAAGAATCCAGTCTGAGTTATGACAGAAGCAAGATGTCAGGGCCATACTTGGATAATGATACTTGCCCCTGTCAAATATTTAATCTATAAAGTGCTTTGGCACATTTTTATAGTAAATCAATTAGTGCACATATACACCATATTAAATAGAATTCTTCTGTAATCATCTTAAATTTCCATATTGAATCAATACACTAATTTCCTCAAACCTTCAATTACAGAAGTAAATTACACTGGCATTAGTGATTGGAATTAAAGTGTAATTTTCCCCTTTCTCTTGAATATCATGTAATTTATCTCCTGCTGTAAATATTAAAGCCTTGAGGTAGTTAATTAGATTGTATTCACAAGCGTCAAATTAGCTTTTTAATTCCACTTCACCTAACTTATCGCATTTCACACAAATATTTATCAAGTGTGAGTGTCTCTCAGGCATTTGCTCTAACTAATATTGGCAAGTGTTTACAATTGTTAGTTAAGTACTTGATTACTTTTCAAGTGACTGAATGAAAGAGCAATATAAAATGTTCCATCCACACTAATAAGTGAACTCTTCTTGTCTTTTAATAGAAACTGTTATCATCATATACATTTGTGAAATATAACAAAGTTCTGGTGTATATGTCCTTTGTTTGTCACAGGACATACACTGTAGATCATAAGAAGTTCTAACTCACACTTATCCTATTCTAAATCAGTCCTGCTGATATTCCAAATCAGTGTTGGCATGCACCTGTTGGCACTACTTAAACACACTTGGTAGGTGTGCTCCACCTTGTTGCTTTTGATTAAGGTCTTTAGGTTAAGAAAATGTCATTTGCACCCTACATGGGGCCCCATTTCAACAATTAATTCCTCCCGTGCTTATGACAGTGACAAAATACCCACAGCACTGACTAATAACTCCAAGCCCATTTGGAATGGAAATATGCTTCCACCTCATCTGTTAGAGAGAAAAATTACATCTTATTGCTGGTATAGGCTATTTTTTTTTCCTCCCTCTTTCTTCCTTATGGAGCAAAATCTCTGAAAAATTGGGTTAGGTGATAGAGACCTGGCCTCTTGTAGGTGGGTTTAAAAAGGAGGTTCAGCTTGGCTAATGTATGAATTACAGCATCTCGGTAATTGACCCTGTATGGAGTGTCACCTCAACTGTTGGCTGATGCTTTTCCCCTGGGACATCAATAATTCCATGCAGCAAAATGAAACTGTTTCAGTGCCTGGAAACAATGATATTAAGGGAAATATACATACAGTTCTGGCAAAGCAGAGCTGTATGTTACTATATACTGTATATATCAAATGGTGAGAAAATAGGTTGAAATAATGTGGATATTTTGAATGGTTATGAGAGATGTTATCCACAATATCTGCTATCTGTCTGCATTTGTCATATTACAATCCCAGTCTTCTTATTGCTACTTCTCCAGCTCTGTATGAATACTTGGTGAGTAGGTAGTGACATTTTTATTTCCAGGGATAGATCTCTGCAACTAAATCTAGCTAACTTTCAGTATTCATGTTCTGATTCATCCTAAATCCATCTATAACAAATGAGTGACTATCACACTCATTGACACACTTTATCAGTCTCATATTATTACAGCACGTCACACTGACAATCCACATCACACCTGAGTACATGCCCTCTAAACCACTACAAACAGAAAACAACTACAAAACAATATTTTTCTTTCTATTGCAAGAGTTCTTTGATTACAAAAGGAGCCAGAGGCTTATGTCAGACTGTACGACTCTCCAAGATTTTAGCAGTAAAAGCCTTGAAGTGTTGGGGATAAGCAAACGGTTTGCTTCCTGTATTTGAAATTATTTTTCACATTATATGACAATTGGCATCCATATAAAAATGTTTGTATCAAGTATGATGGGTTTCTTCTCAAATATTTGATGTACTAAAGGTCTGACATTCTGGCCAGTTATGTAATACCTAATTAAACAGGATATGCTTTGTTGTTTTGTCTTAGAGGTTCTATTTTTCACTGGAAATATAATCACACCATTATGTCCCTTGTGCTGTTCTCTTTGTAATTCATCTTCATACGCTATGCCCACAAGCCCCCTCCAGATGTGAAATCACCTCTCTTACCTTTTTCTTATTGCACTAAATTCAAATGTCAGGCCCAGTGTTGGGACAATCCCAGCTGGCTTCTACAGAGGAGAAAAAAAAAGAAGCCACCATTTATTCCTCCCTACTCTCTTGTCCTGTTGACTGTTGACTTCCCCCCCCCCTTCACCACCACCCACTCCACATTTTTCTCTCTTTCACTGAGAGTAGATTTTTCTTTTCTTTCAGGCTCTCTTCTGTCCCTGGCCCTGTTATTCCCCTTCCTGCCGGCGGCCTAGCTAACAGATTGCCAATAAGCTGGGTGGCAGGCCCCACCAATGTGTCCCCCACATCCCAGCCGTAATGGCCTCTCTCTGGGGAGGGAGCTCCTACCTGTCACTGATCCCACTACCCTTATAACCCTTTCCCATCCTCCTCCCCTCCTCTTCTTTTTCCCTTCCTGTCACACCAGCCACCCTCCGCTCACCTCCTGCCTTCAGGGTGTTCCATCACAGGCTGCAAGTGTGTCCCTGTCTGGTACACATACACATGGTCATGCACGCTTCCTTGTACACATGGATACACACTCACATACACATAAAGGGAATAAAGCTACACCAAAATCTGTACACACACACTCTCCTACCCTCCTACACTCTTTTGCCATTTTGGTGTATCTTGCCCTTTTAATATAATTCTCTCAGCCTTATATTTGTGACGATATACACCCAGTGGCCATGCAGGATGAAGTGTCATGTGTCAAGTGACTAAACCTTGTAAAACAAATATATATATATATATCATCCACTGACCTAAGCCCCATTTGGACATGATTTATTTCTCTGGGGAAGATGGGGAGATTTTACTATTACATGCACTGATCAGTGATATTGATCCTGTCGGGAGATCATACTGTGTGTGTGATTTCCCCTTCATACCCCAGTAATATCTACAGTCCCGCATACTGAGCCTGTCTGTCAGTGAACATGTCAGATCTTCACTAACTTAAATCCATTCCAGACACACACCTTCTCATTTAAAATGTTTTTGTGTTAAGCTGCATTTCCAGTTATTGAGTTTCCTCAATGCAACCTTTGACATCTGAGTGACAACAGAAGAATTATAAAAGGTTTTTGCCAGTAGATGGCAACTCATTAATGTCAACATACAACAATGAATCTTACAGATTGTAAGTTCAACTATAGATAAGCATTCTGTTTGCAGTTCTGTTCTGTTTGATAAGCATTCTGACCACACATATAAGGAGTTCTAGCCAGTTAGAACAGTTGAACTGAAATTAATTTGTTTTATTTTTAAAATAAATGTGGTTTCTATTTTGTACCTGTTCTGCACTACAGCGGATTCCCATCCAACCTAGTGGTGCTCTCAAATGTAATCTAGATTCCAGAAGAGTCCAACATCCATTTTAACTTTTTTTTTTTTTCTGAACTCTTTTCAGCTCTTATTCCCATCAGAAATAAGACTTATTGCTAAGGACATTCAGGCTGAAGTAAGGTACTCTATGTCCATAATTCACTTAGACATGAGTGTTATGGTGTAATGAAAGAATCTCAGACCAAGCTGGACCAACCTGTGGGTGTGGATCAGAAAATGCATGCTTCAAGAAGGTGAAGTGTGTGAAATAAAACTTCCTATTGGTGTTGATAACATTTAACTCACCAAAAACGGCAGAGATTTAATGATTTGGTGATATTGATAGAAAGTAGTAGGGCACGAGGGGTTTCACCATATTATCTTAATCAAATAATACAGAAGTGAAATAGTAAAAAGAAACGCAGAGAAGCAGCAGATGGAGTAATAATTTTAATGTTCACCTTAAAATACAATTGGCACTGCTCACGTTGCTTGAACTATTGGACTCCATTCCCAAGATATGAGCAATAAAACCGCTAGGTAAAATGTTTTCATATCCATATGAAAACATTTTACCTAGCGATTTTATTGCATCAAGGAATGATGGCAAAAACTGTAAAAATAAAACCCTAAAAACATTTGATCAAGTGAAATTTGATGCTAGTATTGGGATTTACAGATTCATGCTTTTGCTAGCAGTAGCTACAATAGGCTTTATTTGACAGTATCTCATAAAATGTATTATTGCCATTGTTACAAAAGCAGTTCAACAAAGCTTCCCCCTGTGATTTCAAATCCACTTATTGATTCTACAAATGGCCTGAGGTGTTCCAAGGTCTGTGGTAGAGTTAAAATGTGCTTTCAGTGTCCTGTAACCTTTCAAGTGTATCTACTTTTCACTTGCTCTGTCAATGATGATTTAATGGTTCAGATTACTCTTTCTCCAGAATCCGCCTCAGTGTCAGCCCTGAGCTTAAGTTGGACAGCATGAAGGTGGAGGGTGGCATGTGGAAATCGTGTGGTGTGTGTGTGTGTGTGTGTGTTTGTNGGGGGGGCCTTCAAATCAATTTTCTTAGTTCGACAAACTGATGACACTGGATTTCACTGGATGACATTTAGGAAAAGAATTCTTATATTTTTTTGTGTGTTTCAATTAAGTGAATTGCGTTCCTTGAAGTGATGTCCTGTTCACTGGTGCAAGATGAAAAACATTAACTGGTGGCAGCTGTGCATTGGATTAGATGCATTCTCTGCTGAAATAAATTAATTTCCTGGCCATGTGCTGTCACCAACTCCACAACAAATAAACATCAAACCGCTGCAATTTCTCTCTGTTGCATCAATGTTACCGCCTAGTTTCTGACAGCTACAACAGAATCAAAGGGCATGAGTTTATTTATGTTCCGGCAGCAAATCCATTATTTCCTCTGCATGTGTAAGTGCACACATTTATTCATGAATCGCTGTACATTTCCAAGTCAATCAAAAGGCCAGGTATGCAGCAGGTCTTGACCTACTTCCAAGGTATATGACTCATTCAATGTTCAGCCTGCCATATAAGAAGCCAGGGGAATGCACTTTAAAAGTCTGAAGTGAATAACATGTCATGGAAGAAATGAAAGCAGTGGAGAAATATCACACCTGGTTATTGTTATCTAACCCATTTCCTGAACTTACCCAATAACCCATAATTGGAAGCCGGTTTTCATATTCAGGTGAGATTGCTTAGATTCATGTTACTTGCAATGTTGCTGTTCAATCTAGCAGTGGAAGTCAGCTTTTTTAATCCACAGTTCAATTAAAAAAAAAAAAAAAAAANAAAAAAAAAAAAAAAAAGGCTTAAAAAAATCACAGCTGCATAGAATTCACCTCTGCTTCTTCTTCTTTCAACTGCTCCCATTAGGGGTCACCACAATGGATCATCTGTTTCCATCTCTCCTTGTCCTCTGCATCTTCCTCTGTTGCACCAACCACCTGCATGTCCTCTAACCACATCTATAAACCTCCTCTTTGGCCATCCTCTTTTCCTCTTGCCTGGCAGCTCCATCTTCAGCATCCTCCCAATATATCCTGCATCCCTCCTTTGCACATGTCCAAACCATCTCAACCTCGCCTCTCTCGCTTTGTCTCTAAACCATCTAACCTGGGCTGTACCTCTAATATACTCATTCTTGATCTTGTCCATCCTCGATATTCCCAATGAAAATCTTAGCATTGTCATGGATGCATGAAATTCACATAAATTTTAAAAAAGTTGGTAGCTACATAGTACTGGTGTTATTTGCATAACTAAATACATGGCACTGGTGTTAGCTACATAGCATTGCTGTTAGCTACATAGTTGGTGTTAGCTAGATAGCACTCATGTTAGCTATAGCATGCTAGCTACATAGCACTGGTATTAGCTAGATACATAACATTGGTGTTAGCTAGATAGCATTGGTGCTAGCTACACAGCATTAGTAAGTAAACATTTTCAAGCTATATTAATAAACAACCTAAGGACAGCACTACCAACAAACATATGAGTTGCTGTATAAAACAGGGATTGATGTGTTAAATGGTATCAATGTTAATTGTCCACGCCACAGTCACTGCTGAATATGATCGCTTGGGTCTCAGTTGCACAGAATATCTTTTATCTCATTTGTTGGAGGTCAGTCATAACTCAGATACAGCAGAGGTGAAAGTTGTAGGCTTTTTATCCAGTAAATGGAAAGCATAAACATACACTTTCTTTGGAGGATACTTTAAGCTTAGCTCAACAAGCCATCCTAGCTTCAACTCCTCCTAGGTCAGCATCAAATGTAAAGCATAAGATGCAGGATATGGGGAAATCTTCCAACTTGTTGATATTCTACACAAACATTTTGTTTAAAAAAAAAAGTCTTCAATTTCCTTGACTTGTTGTGGCAGCCAACAACTTAACACTCTATCCACCAGAGGGTGATGTGAGGTGCCCTGACTTTTACAGTACACAATTAGGGTTAAGCTACACAAGCATTTGCAGCAACGAATAAACATAAAAAGCACTTACCGAATCAACTTCTTGGAAGTTTGTGCTGTGGCTCAGTGTCTCATGTAATTTTGGAGCCACATTGATAATTGCGAGACAAAAAAAAAAACCTTCAGCTGCATCTCTGTTTTTCTACAAATCAGACAATTGGGGATAATTCCTGACATGATCAATCAGCTTCTCCTCAAAACTTGCAACAATTTCTCTGTGGTTGGTTATCCGTGCACAGGTTAATACAGTACTGTAGACTTTCAGTATTGACATTGTTAGCCCCGGCCTGTGCTGCTCTCACATCAAGACAAACGTTCACAACACTGCCCCTGCAGTTTCTGAAGATACTGCAACAGTATCTGTAGTGTTGCGTTAATTCTGGAAGATGCGCACAAACGATGCTTCAAACCAACCCTAAAAACGTGTGGTGGCCATCTTATGTGCGCGTAAGCTTAGTTAACCTGAAGTATTAGGGTGACTACAAACAAAAAACCCAGCCAACAGAAGTGGTCACATGATGTCATGGACAGCACCCACTGGATATTTTTTTAGGTGTTTTTCACTCAGTTCTTAACAAGAGAACCTTCATTTAGGTAAAACTGTCATATCTTTTTTGGTGATCCCAAACTCTCACTTCTGCACATTTTTTATTTTATTTATTTATTTATTTATTTTTTTAAATTAAATTTCATTATCCCTCATTTGTTATCCTTGGTCTCTTTTCTCCTTGGTGCAATTAACCATAAGTACATCTGTGCTGGCTGTCATTTCCTGTGTACCTGAGGAGCAGATCCACCCCCTGGGCCTGACAGAATGAAATATTCAGAAAGAAAATGTTGCACTTACTCGTATACTTATGCAGGCCTGAAGATTATTCAAGGTTTATGTTTACTACAATGGTGTGTGTGTGTGTGTGTTGCCTTTATGTGCTTTTGAAAAGCTCAGACTTCCCAGTCTGGAAGTAGTAATTAAAAAAAAACAAGATGCCATTTTTTTTTTTTTATCCTTCAATAACAAAATGAAGAGGCCAGAATGTGCTGAAATGGATCATTAAATGATAGACATACAGAGTAAATGATAAAACACAGCGCCCGATTCAACATGTAAGTAAGGGCAAATAATGTCACGCAACAATGTTTCCCCATTCATAAGCGCCTGTTACCAGCATTGTTTATCGTTAGCCTTAAAAGAGATGATACAGTATTCCTCACTTACATGTTGAGTAAGTATTCATAACACACAGTCATACAAAAATTAAGACGTGATTTAGTTTGAGAGTAAAATACATTGATGTGAAATCTGGGTGATATTTTCCTCTTGTGTTTGTGATCATTAAATGTGATAGTCCACGGAGTTGACTGTGACTGACTGAATCAGTGTAGTGGCACTGTGCCTCTTCCTATACCTCTGCCATGTGCGCACGCACACACACACACACACACATACACACAGTAACTCTGTGCCTGGTGGTGTCTGAATGCATTCTGTTCCTCCTCTCTTTAAATGCAAAGCTCTTAAAGCAGAGACTTTAGGTTTCCTTTGCTGATTTTCATGTCCATTTTATTCTAATAACAGAAGAAGCAGTATAAAGTGCAGATCTTAAATATGTAGCACCTCATTAACATGCCAATTTTCACTGGCTTTTTCCTGTGACACCCCCTACAACACATGCCAGCAATGGGACACAGGCATGCTAATTAATGTATGAGAAGTGTTAGAAATTAAATTCATTTATCACAGCATTTACCTTGCACACCACTGTGTAGTTACTGTGATTTTTTTTTTTTTTTTTTTTTTTGTTAATGAACTACTCCCAAAGACTTTAATTTTAGTACAGTTAGACTGACATTGCATGACAGTGTCCACATAATAGCTAATTTCATGGTGTTTAAATAAAATGGTGCTCTATCTTTTCCAATACTCCCCCAACTCTCCCCACCCCTGAGGATCCTGAATTTCTTTCTACCCTCCTTTATTCCAGATTAAAGCTTCAACCACCAAGGTCTTCATGACCTCAGGAGAGTGAGCAGGATCAGACTGCTCCTGCTTTGCTTGCATTTTAGCTCCGGTAGCCTGGGTGTCTTATCTGTTCTGTTTTTTTTGTATGGATTCACGTTCTTTCATCCCCTCGGGCTCCCAGGGGCACGCCCACTTGCCGGTGTTGGTGAGGTTTTATGCTGACCGAATGAACATGTAATACCCCTAACAGCAGTGGGGATGATACATAGACCCCTCACACTCGCTGGTGTGCTTATAAAAACACATGCCAGCAAAAAAACACTCACACACAATTTGCCAAGGGCCCTCTGGTTCTCTGAATGACAGGAGAGGATGATGGGAGTGGCAGTGGTGAGATATAGCACTGCTGTGGGCAATACTTTAGATCATAACACCCAAGCAACTTCACACCTCCCAGGGCAGACTCCCTCAGGATCCACACAATCTCCCTGGTGCAACTGCCCTCCATTTGCAAGGAAACCACATGTAGATAGTTCCAGAAGGTTAATTTTAGTGCTGGATAGGTAAGAACTGCACGAGTTTTCCAAGCAACATTTCTCCTATTGAAGTGCAGATTAATAGACTATTAAATGACTATTATTAGAAAAGTTACACAGTTTGCAATGCCAAGCTCAGACTACACAATTTTAGCTCTGATTTTCCAGTGTTAGACAAATGTTTCTGATCTGCAACAAAATCCCAGGTTTAAACCAAATTCCTGCTTTTGAAAACCACAAATCTCATTAAGTCTGAGCAGTTCAGAGACGTGTCCTGATCCAGTTTTGCAGCTGTCCCAGATGCCCCGACATTTTCAGGCAAGTCAAAATTATTGGCATAAAAACTACAAAAAAAAAAAAAAAAATNAAAAAAAAAAAAAAAAATGGCACAACCCCTCCACATTCTGACTCCTTTTCTTCTAATTTCTGCACAAAGTAAAGCACAAACTACTTGAAAGGAGAGCAGCTCCTCCTTGTGTGAGTACATACAGGGACTTAGTGCACGTTTGTCAGGTTTTGTGAATATCAGTTTCAGGCACTGTCATCTCCTTCCAAATAATGGATCTTGTAGTTTGTCCACCTTGTCTGTATTCAGTTGTATAGTGCATGCAATGTTGTCAAGAATTAAGATTACAGGAAAGATTTGTGTAATTTGAGCAGTTCAGCGATTTTGGGATTTCTGAAGCCGTATAGTCTGAACCCGGTATACACACATGCGGTTACTGTGATTTTACATGTGTTAGCCATTACAATTAAACAGTGTAACTGCCTCAAATGTTTGAATTTAAGTTTTCAACTGGACCTGAATATTTCATCGTCTTACTGCTTTTGTCAGCTACTTGACTAAATCACTACATAATGAGGCGGCATATGATCCAGTGCATAAGGTGAGATACTTTGCTCTCAAGCCATTTCCTCCTGGCAGATATTGATGCAGATACTTCGTTTCACATTAACCTCAACCTTCATCCTTATATTACAGTGGTAGGATACAGTAAAGAGCTAAATGAATTACCTCACCCCATGAGTAGTCTACATCTGCTGAAGATACTAGGAAATGATTTTCTTTAACATTACCAATCTGGCCAGTATATAGACAGCACAGAGGGTGGTGTATGAGTATTTTCATTTTATGTACAAAGTAGAATCAAACTCAATTCCTCTGTCATCTCACCTTTCTCTCATCTCTACGGTACACTTGATACAGGTATAGCAAGTGATCAGATACTTCCAGAAGAGAGCAAAGTTGGTTGGTCAAGCATCCATTCTCAGTGTACACCACAGTGTATCACTGCATATAGACATCATTACACCCTGTTCAAGCTCTAATGGTGTAATGGTGTAACTACCACAGTTAAAATGTCTTGCTAACAATTAAATTGTGTGGGAGTGGAGTTGCTGATGTTTAAATTAATCAACACAGACATGACTAAATGGACCATGATACAGTTTCCCAAATAGGGGTACACAAAAGAGTCTTACAGCCGCTGCCTTAATCAGATCTGGCAGGTCAGAGAAAAACGAAATGGGGAAATTTCAACAAGAGACCCAGAAATTGTATGTGAGGGGAAAAAACAACTAATACGTAAAATGGATAATTCAAAATGCAACAGTATGTACTAAACAACCACAGTACTATAAAACCAACTTGATCCTGTCAAAATCTATAACGGTTGCCACCTAAAATTTATATTGTGGATTAGAAATTGTAATTTCCAGGCACAGCAACTTTACTCTGTATCATAACTGAGCAGTTTCAAGACAGTCTACAGTGAGCTTTTTTGCAGACCTCTAGGTTGAATAGCAGCACTCTGTTGACCTCTCAGCTAATGATGCACCACTTAATGTTGGCATGTCTGGTACACTGCATCGTGACAGTGCATAAATGTCCAATTGACTATCTCTTAACGATTACTAATTATCCCAAAGGAGGCAATTAGAGTGGAAAGAATAGGTGAAAAGGCTTTTCTCAAGCAGGCTGGGTAATTACCATACTTAATATTTTCCCCAATATCAGATACAGTTGGCAGCACAAGCCCAAAGGCAGACTGGAGCATTACTTACACAATAAAACATCACAATGCCGAGACTGTCTATTATACGCTGAGGTATCATTTCCTGGAACAAGCACATTGAAGGGTATAAGGAAAACGGCTGGATTTTCTCCCTATTACTACTATTAAGGACCTGTACAGGATGCCTTATTCCTATAATCCATCTCAGCATTGCCCAATTAGGGTGCAAGCAACTGTGGAGAGAGCTTTGAGTTCCAAGAAACCCTCCTGGGACAACTCAGTCTACACCTCTGAATCTCAGGCAATTGTATTTTTGCCTCTTCTCCTTTCCTGAATGAAGGTAATTTTCTTGTTTGATTTAAATGATTTCATAAGATTCCATTCTACTTAGAGACACAAAAGAAGCAAAATCTGCAATGAAACATGTTCTTTAGCACTTGCAAAAGCAAAATGTTATAATTCTGACACCCAATAACCCATAAATCAAACTGAAGTTTAGTTGAATGGTTTTATGTGTGAAGAACAGAGTTCATATCGTATGAAGTTGTGTTCTTTTCCTTGAAAAAAAAGCAAAAAAAAAAAAAAGNAAAAAAAAAAAAAAGTCTCAAGAAAAACACCCACTCCTCTTACAGAGATGGGGAAATTTCAAGCTGATAGAAGACGACAAAGATCAGCAGAGATGTAAAAGGTCACAGGTAATGGATGTCAGCTATGAGAGAGCCATATTTTCCTCATATGCCAGCTAACCCCATCATTATATTTGCATGCTTTAGTTTCTACTTTTTGTATGTGGATGGCAGAAACATTTCATGAAATGACAACATTCAAATGCAATCTATCTGGCATGATGACTCGTACAGGATAACAGCAACATTTTATTGATACGTTCTGTCCCCAGTTACACAAGATAAGTAAGGCTTAGCATTGACAATTGATTACAGTTTAAATTAAATTGATTGCTACGTCCTTAATTATTTCATTTCTCAGTTAGAGCATGCAAACACACACAGACACACACACACACAAACACACATTTGATACAGTATGATTCTATGACAGTACTGAACAGAAATGGAATTGTCAGATTTGAAATTGTGCCTTTTGTAGTGCAATCAAGCAGTACGACCCAACACAATCAAGTCACACAGGCCCAATATCCTCAGGAGTCATCTCTCACTTCTTGTTCCCTTGATGGCAAAGGATAGACATGTATGTCAGTGAACATGCTGAAATACAGGACTCTCTCTCTCTCTCTCTCTCTCTCTCTCTATACATAGATATATATATACACACACACACACTTGCGTGGACTCACACACCTGTGTGTGTGCATGAACTCACTTTTTAATTTAAAACTCTTTATAATTCATAATTATATTTATCTAACCATAAAGCCAGAAATCTCTGCCCATCCGTCAGTGGTACCACTATCTTGAGAACCCGGAACTGTATAAAGTTGAAATTCAGCAGGTACAATGCTCAGGACCCAAGGGCATGCAGTGTTGCGTGCAAAGTTGTTTGGACGAGCAGTTCTCAAACTGAGCTGTGCTGGTAGAAAGTAGTCCGCGTGGCAGTATATGCTCTGCTCCATGGGCACTTATGGCAGGCTGTGGTGTACACCATAAAGTTCAGCCTGGTCCAAACAGGCACGTTTTCAATGGCCACTGCAAACAAAGCTAGCTCACAAGGACGTGCAGAACAAAATTATGGCAGGCTGTGGCGCACCCCATAAAGTCCAGCCCAGTCCAAACAGGTACGTTTTCAACGGGCACTGCACTAGTCTAACTATAAAGGCAGAAATCTCTGTCTGTCTGTGGCACCAATATCTCTAGAACCCAGCACTGTATAAAGTTGAAATTTGGCAGGTTCACTGCTCAGGACCCAAGGACGTGCAGTGTCACGTATGAAGTTGTTTGGTTGAGCAGTTCTCGGATTGAGCTGTAGTCAGCTTGGCAGGATAAGCTTGGGGTGCGGCAGCTTATGCTCCGCTCCACAGGCACTTATGGCAGGCTGCAGCGCACACCATAAAGTCCAGCCTGGTCCAAACAGGCACATTTTCAACAGGCACTGCACTAGTAATTTATAATTATATTTATGCAAATTTAATTTTTGTTCTGTCTGACTTATTCGAAACATACTGTATGTTCAGCAGTTTTTAATAAAATATAACATTCTGATTCCTCTCATGCAAAATATGTGTAATATTCATGTCTTCACATAGAGCTCAAACACACTATTACAGTAATAAACCCTAAAACCCCTGTACACCTGTACTGTATATCACCTGCTACCTGGAGGTAAATGTATGAATCCTGTAATTAAAACAGATTAAATCCTATTATTATTATTATTATTATTATTATTATTATTATTATGTTGTTGTTGTTGTTGTTGTTGTTGTTGTTGTTGTTGTTTTGCAGTCCAATAAGTACATTTGTAATTGTAGCATAGGCAGCAGTGGTAGTATAGGAGTCATGGTAATAATTCTTACTTCTAGTATATAACAGTAATTTTAGAGCCATACAGTGCTGTCTCCCACTTAAAAAGTCACACTAGGCATAGCCAAAACCCACAAAAATCAAAATAAATGACAGAAATGTCATGCTAACCCCTTGAGGTGTCACATTTATGAAAAGTTGCTCCACTGTCCTATAATCCAGCTGCTGAGAGACAGGACAGAGAGAAAGAAAAATATGGAAAGAGAAAATGTTTGAGTTCTGCAGCCACAGCGGAGTTTACCAAACAAAAAAAAAAAAAAAAAAAAAAAANAAAAAAAAAAAAACACTAATTTATTCAAGGTAAAGAAAATTCCCTGTAGTTTCATCTTCCAGAACCTTAAATAAGGCTTTGAACTCAGAGACAGAGAAACTGGGTTTGAAGTCTTCATGGGTCATTTCATAAAAAGGGTATAAAGATCACAAATGCTTTTTAGCTTAATTATGCCTGTACTTTAGGGAGATTCTGCAGAACGTTTTAGACATTAAATTATGAATAAAATGAATGGATAAGAAATGTGATTTTAACATTGGCCTGACAGTAGGGACCTTTGTAATATTCAACACAAAAAAGGGAAAGATGCTTAGCAAGAGTGGCAAAAGAAATATGGTTTTGATTCTACATTAGTTTGGTTAATACATATTTTTGTAATGTTACCACTTCAACATGTAAACATGTTTGCTAAAAGTAGGTTTTTAGCATTTAACCAAAGGGGCAGAAAAGATTCTTGAAACCAGCCAGAGAAAGCAAATGAAAAGGTGTTTGTACAACAGACCAAATAAAAAAAAAAAACTTGGANACCAGCCAGAGAAAGCAAATGAAAAGGTGTTTGTACAACAGACCAAATAAAAAAAAAAAACTTGGACCAATAGACATCCGCAAAATGATCTATAAAAATGAATTAGGTTTCAGTATTGTCACTATTTAAATATCATAGCGATGTAGCACATTGTCCATTCTTAATGAGTATTAAACTTCCAAAGTCAAATTTCTGTGAAGCCTGGCTGACGATCAGCAATCTTGTAATTTTATTGCATGTTACACTGTGTGAGATGGGTGTAGTAGAGACTTAGTTAAGTCAAACCATACAATATCAAGTTTGATGCATGTCTGATTGTGCAATGAATGCCTGGTGAATCATTATGACAAGCAGGAAATAATGCAGGCAGAAAGGTGACATCAACTTATCTGCCATCTGGGTTTACAGACATGGGTCAAAGCAGCAGTCATATTAAGAGATTTTGATCCTAAATTTCTGAAACTGTCAGAAAGTTGTTTTCATTGCTCATTTCAGGTTGCCTTTGGTCACAAGAGTGCTAAATTGGCTGTCGTAGACATGTCTCCTAAAAACACTATTGTGGATCGAGTACCAAAGAGTTCATCACAAGACTGTAGAATTATAATCATAAGCCTCCACAATCATGTTGCACACTGCTGAGACTGTGATGATAGTGTACAGTGGCCTATATGGCTGTGTACCAAAACCTACATTATTTAAAAAAAAAAAAAAAAAAANAAAAAAAAAAAAAAAAAACATCAAATACAACCTGAGACTTAATCTCTGAAACTGTGTATTCAGTTCCAGTAAACAGGATTTGGCACACAACAATGTGCTACAGATATATGTGATTTGCTATAGTGTACAAACACTGGAGGCTTCAGGGACATAGTTTATCTGTCTCTTATTCTTGGTATTTTATATTGAGGTACTCATAAAAAATCATTTATTACAGTAATTTATCATTTTAACCCATACGTATGGTATCTCTGTGAAAGTTTCTGATTGTGTATATAGGCTTAAAGTATAAAAACTTGTTAAAAGGCAACAAAAGTACAAAAAGTTTTCAGGTATTAAATGGGTCAAAGACTTGATTGGCTTTTATGGTTGAATTTTCTCTGTGCCCTCGGGGGTATACCTTTGTAATTCTGCTCTTGATTTTAGAACACAGCGGATATGTTTCATGGCACCCTGTAATTGTTTATTGTGTCTGCACCATGCTGGTGAACAGTCAATAACCAGTTTTGTAGGTCACACTGAGCACTACCCTCAGATGAGTGAGGCTAAAGCAATTTGGATCATTGCAGGATTTTGCAGGGCCAAAATTTATTTGCATGACTGTATCTTCTTTACAGTGTGCTTTCTGACTTTTTCACAAAACTGCTCAATGTTATGAATGTGCGTGGCTGTGTATGAGAAAGAGGAGAAAGAGGCCAGGTGTTGGGAGGGGTGGTGAAAAGGACAGCTGTTCTGCCAGGTGCAGCAATCACATTATGGTACTCTGGTGACCCCTAGGACGAGCATTTCAGCTCTTTACCCAGTTTGTGAACATGTGCTGAAATGATAAAGACGATAAAGAAAAAAAATCATAAAAGGAATTGGCCTAGCTTAGTTTTTGTATGGCTTATCAGTATTTCATAATCCCTGCTACAATCCAAGATTTTTATGCCCAGCAAATCCCAAACACCTCTATTTCCATTGATGTATTGCCAAAGTGAATCCAAAGAGGACCTCTACAGTTCTGTCAGAGTGACCACTGAGCTCTTGTTCACCTCGCTGACTTTCGCCCCTATCCTCCATTTGCTCAGTTTGGCTGTGCAGCCACCACTAGGAAGAGAGTGTTAATGGTTCCAATTTCTTCCTTTTAAGAATTATGGAAGTCACTATACTGGAATTCACTATCAACTATGGAGTATTTTTTTAGACACATTTCTTTCCAAATCATGTCCAGTCAACTGAATTTAGATACAGAAACCTCTCAAGGTTGATCATTGGAAACGAACCACATCAGATCCAAATCTTATGCAAATATAATATTTAAAATGTCTTCAACATATGTTAGAGAAATATAGAAGCATTGGGTAAAGAAATGAATAAAAATGTTGGACTTACTGTAATTTGAGGACCAAACATTAAGAAGAAAGAAACATACATGTAAGAACATGGATATGGATGACATGTAATGCTTACTCTGCTGTTTCCTGTTATTTTACTGTTGCACAAGTGACTACCACATGTCTAAACTGTAAATTGTCAAAGCTCTGGTAGTGAGTGCAATCAAACCCAATCAAGACCGTGAGATCTGCTGAAGAAGTCCCAATCAACCCTGAAGGTTAAAAATGGGAGTTTCATTGCACTTTCTTAACAAACTGTGGTATGAGGTTATGAAGATCACAGCTGTGATGTACAGTTGATTGCAGATGTTGGTATAATGGGACTGATGGCATTATTGCTTAGTGCCAGCTGCAGAGTAAAAGTCAAAGAATATGTTAGATGCCGATTTTCTAATGATGTAATACTGTACTTTCCAGAAGAATGGAGGATTATTTAAAATAGGTTCCTGACCTGAATCTGTCAGGAAAATGAGAGTTTTGAGTGGTCAGAATATTACAAACACCTTGTCCTACAATGCGCCAAAACCTATGAAATTTAACTTTAAAATGATAAAAGATTTGAAACCATACCTCTCTGATACAGCAACAACAAAAACTGACTTGCAGATGCTTCCTCCATTGCACCAGATTGTACAGTCATACCTACCAAAGTGGCCACAGAACTTCCGTATATGCATATAGATGCAGCTACACACACTACAGTTCCTATAAATATTTAAATAGCTAACAAGATTTTTCCATATCTTATATAGTCTTGTGCTACATTTACACTAAAGCTCCAATATCAATTATTTTGCCTACATCCAATTTTTTTGGCAGTGTCTTTACATCTTCTGTTTTAAGCAGTCCATATCTGATACCCATGTTTACACAGTTTACAGCCTGCAAACAAGTGTTTACTTTCCAAGATGATGGTAAACAAAATGCCACAATGGATATAAATAAAACAAATAATTGTACAAGCTATTGCTTTCCGAAGCATCTTGAAAAGTCTGCAATCACAAAGATCACTGCTATGTCGATCATATGATGTATAAGTGGCAATGGCAATGAAAGTCCAATCTGAGATGACAGTCACATGGACAATATCCAATACATTAAAAGTTTATTTCCACTATGAATGTGGCCCAAAACAGATCAAATAATGTCCGATTCAATCTGCTTATTTAAAGTTTTCATATTTACAACACATATGTGATACGTGCCACTTGAAAGCAAAAAATCAGAATTCGGTCACCTGTACCTGGTGGTGTGACATGCAGCATTTGAGATAAACTGGAAGCTTCTCTCAAACTGACCATCTCACTGGCAGCATATCTGGCTCTGGTGGTGCAGAATAGTCTCTTGTTCATGTTGCTGCTATGACGGTAATTTCTGTCAGGTGTCCCAAGGTGTCCCTGGATCATGCATGGCTCTCAGCTGTCTGCATTTTCACTCCAGCTCTGCCTCTGTAATAGTGTGTCAGTCGAGCCCTGATCTAATTGACATGGCTCTTTAGGGTCTGATCATTTCTCAGAGTAACAGTATTGGACAGCAGCCCTGAAACACTCTTAATGGTTTCTGGGAATGATTTTGGGTAGAGTGAGGAGTTTCTGGTAAACACAACATCTCCAGGTGTGAAAAGCTTAGATCTTGTGTCAGGTGGGAATAGCTCAAAGGTAGATCTTAATGTCTAAACATCATCATTTCTGCAGGGTGATGAGGTAGCTAAACAAAAATCTGTATCATCTGGAGAGTATCATTTCTTCATTTTTGTCATGAGGTGTGAAATCATGGCTGTCTTGATTGTTTTTATGCTGATCCATAAAGATCAACCATAATAAATGAAAAGATCCAATGTAATTAACATAAAACAATTGGAACTCAGGTCACTCCCATGGGTGAAGTGGAGCAGTGGGTGGAAGTTTTCAAGATTTGTGACATTTGGATCTCTCATTCTATACGTTGGTCCATTCCCAGCAGCCACAAATAGGGCCAGGGCAAGCTCGTCATCATAGACATGCCTGAGTGCTGACCCCCCCAATAACAGTGGACCTCCAAGCAAACACACATCTCTCACAGTAAGGTACTACCACTACTGGTACTGCTTTGCCAGTAGTACAAATCAAAGTGCAATACATATTGACAGACACCCAATGCCTATAGTCTGTTGTCATTACACCACACCACAAGGTCAGGAATCCAATACTGGCTTGCAATTTTAAAGTTCCCCTTACCTTTTCATTTACCAAATCAAGGCAGAAGTAGGACTCCAGAAAACACATGCTCTTATTCTCAAAATAGCAACATCTACACTGCCATCAAAGACTTTTTCTTGTTGCAGATTTATTCTATTCTTAGTTCTTTTTTCTATGCTTTCTTCTTTTCAAGAGACAACTCACAAGGCTACGAACAGAAACATGTAAAGGCTTTACAAACACACAAGATAAAAGGATCACAGAGAATGACTAACAAGAGATCTCACATCAAATGGCATTTTAGAAATGGAGCCATCTGAACAGTTAACCAAAATACTCCTGCAGTATGCATTGCCAAAGGACATCAGTGGGTCTTATTTGTGATGATGCATGGTCAAACTTTATGCACCGGTGAAGTGACATTTTCATCTAGCACGCAGGTTTTATTTTTGCCTTTACAGTGTTTTGTTGACTTGTACTGAACTGTCATGAAAGAAGAGGAGCAGAAGGGGATGTGTTAGTGGCAATCAAGCAGTGCAGTTTTGGTGTCAAGGATTAGGACAATTTGTGTTCATGTCACCTGCCTGTTTAGGCCATGTTGAAGGCACATGGCATGCGACGAAGGCACACTCCTGTTCTGTCTTATACTGACTTCATCATGTCTTTATGATGCAATGTTTGTGTGAAGAATTCTTATTAAAAAGCTTTTCAGTTGTTTTTATGTTGGTCCATTTGACGTGGATATAACTCCCTTGTTGAGCCAGTTGGTACACGTGCACGTGTGTGCACATGATCAGGATGCAAGGTCAGATTGGCCACTGAGAGAGGCGTGACTTTTCCTGGTGGGCCGGCTGGTGGCCTTTTGGTGGCACAATATAATATTAATTAAAATTAACTAAAATAAAGCAAACGTAATTTTTAAGAAATGTATATTAATGTATATTTTACAAGTTGGCACTTAGATGAAAAATGGATTCTAAAAAGAGAAAGGGTGGCATGGAGAAACAGTGGACAATTACGGACATTAGCCCGCACACACACACATGCGCACACACACACACACACACACACACACACACACACACACACACACACCTTAAATTCTTAAATTCCCGGTAAAAGTTAGGATCCCAATCCGACCCAATCTGACTGTGCCATACATACGGTACATACATACAAACATACAGTATATAGTAGTGAGAAGGGTGGAGGTTCTATGCCATTAAATTAGTAATTAGTAATAGTGAATGAAAATAGAGCCAGACTAGAAATTCCCTGTTTCTCTTTTACTCTCTGGGTAAAAATCATTGCTTGAATTAATTATTTCCAAGTCCATTTCTTATGCTGTCTCCTACCTCCTCTTAAAGCTGCTGTAGGGATGTTCAGGAGGAAGGACAGCAAATTTTCCGATATTCAAACCCCTACAAGGAATGACAAACTCCAACTTCCAGTAAGGCTTCCCTAAGGCTGCTAATATATGATCAATGGTAAGTCTGTGTTTTGCCGGCCGATTCATTCTTTTCTATGGAATTCAGTGGTGCCTCTCAATCTTGCGGCAGTACTACCTTGAGCTATACCTTGCCCAGATTCTCCACTTCAACGAAATTCATCTAGAAGGGACAATATGATGGAAGAGGACCTCATAAGCAGCACAAAACAGTAACACAACAAATGTAAAATCATACATGCCAAAAGGCAACCGAATGAAGAAATATCAAGTCAGACATAGCTGCCAGGGCTCATAAACTGGTATGCATTCTATGATTTAATTAAAATGTTCGCTGCATTAAAGATAACAGAGCTTCTAGATGAAGTGTGTTGATTTGACGTCAGCACTCTGCTTCTTATGCTAAGCAAGGTCTAGAGTGTTCTGTGTGTTGGCGGTGAGGTAAGCGACGTGCAAATCACATGCAGAGCAATTTTACGGCTGCTGATCTGTAAGCAGCCTATTTGACTAGGAGTGATTCCCAGGACAGAGTTCTTCTTCTTCTTTTCCTTTCGGCTTTCCCTTCAGGGGTCACCACAGCGAATCATCTGCCTC
>VXCM01006428.1:0-23367 GCA_014773175.1 Lucifuga dentata
TTATTCGGGCTTGGGACCGGCACAAGGTGGACACTGGCTTGTGCCCCCTTGAGGCTGCATTTATATCTTGTTGCATGTATATCTGACAGTAAATTACTTTGTACAGTGTGTCTGAAATAGGCCTATTTATTGCTGACATATTTATTTTTTTCTTAAGGGGTTGTAATTTCAACACCAACTTCATTATACAAGAAAAACCCTTGAGATAAAGACAGTAATCTTTGGCTTGTCAGCTGAAAACATGTTTGAGTGGAAGGTTTGTTAGTATTATGCACTGCATGACTTAAGATACTTGTAAATGAAATTCCTAAGCTGCTACGTGTCTTCTGTTTTGTGGTTGAAGTCCAAGGTGCTGTCAAGAAGCATTTGTTGAAAGTCATGGACTGATTCAGCATTCCATTGTTAATTAAGTTAGAAGTATCTCACCATATTGTTTTGTCTCTGTTAATGTTTGTTCTGTCATTATGGGGTAATGGCTTATGCCATTACCCCATCTCACTAATTATGCAATATTTTTGGTATCACAAATTCAAGCAAATAATTGTATTACATGAAAGAGTTGTTTGTATTACCACCCTCCCCTGCAGCTCTTTTACGCAGCTATTAACTAGTTTTTTCCTTCATTGCTTTGGTTTTCCAGTCTTCACTTTAGAGTTGACGTACATGTGACGAAGAGTGAAGCCAAAAATTAAGATACTTTAATATGGATTGGAATAATTTTGCCAGAAAGAAGAAAATTTCTACCCACCAACTCACATTTTAGGAGCTAGTTGCTATTTACGTGATGTGGCATTTCAATAATTTGATTATGTAATGATTAAATATCATTTGACTTTTATCTTGGAGAAAAAAAAAACAGGAGAGAGGAATGTCAGGCAGGAATAATACTCTATCTAGCAGATGAGGATGAATCATCCAGATATGTAGATGAGTCCTCTAGTAATATTTTTTTGTATGTAGATGTACAATGCAATGTTTTCGCTTTATGCTTCAGTTTCCTTCTGTCATTAATAGATTGTGGAAAAATCCTCAAGCTATACAAATTCCAAGCATTTTGCAAACCTTCTATATTGTCTAATCTAGCAGGAACTAAAAATACAGGAAAACATTAACTTTTTCATGTAAAACAAAAGACAACCAAGCACCAGTCAATA
Organism: Lucifuga dentata; assembly: GCA_014773175.1. Classification (NCBI taxonomy): domain Eukaryota; kingdom Metazoa; phylum Chordata; class Actinopteri; order Ophidiiformes; family Bythitidae; genus Lucifuga; species Lucifuga dentata. The sequence continues at coordinate 1,155 of VXCM01006428.1, forward strand.
CAAGATTTAAAAACAAAACAAAACAAAAAAAAAACCATAATTTGATCATTGGAGTTAATTGTCCTAATGACTGTCCTGATAGCAATATTTTGTCTTGGAAAAAGAGACTTAAGGAAAAGAGGGAGTGAGAGAATGAGTTTAGGTGATGGTAGTAAGGTATAGTCAAGTAATCTCTCAAGAAAGGGGGTGAGGACAGTCAGGGTGTGAGAAAGAGAGAGAGGTGTGTGTGTGTGTTGGTTTTATCATCTCTGTTTATCTAAGAGAAATGGACCTATTCCCTGTTTGTATTGGTGAAGGGGTTGCTTTAATGTCACACAGAGGGATTCGTATTGCAGATCATGTTCCAGGAACAAGCAATAGCCTCCCTTGTTATGATAAGGGACACCAGACATTCATGAAGTGTGTCTTCTTTGAGCTTCTCACCTTGTCTTTTTGTCATCTTAAAGAAATAACCTTTTCCTGACTTACAGTGGAGAAATTGTTGTTTTTGTTCAACACTGAGCCATTAATCAGTATCAATCACTGAGCTTCCATGGAGAAGTTCAGCTATGGCTGAGGTTAGTGGACCATGTAATGAGGAAACATTCTGTAGTCAAACATTAAGCAATAAATGTGCTTTTAATGTTTTCTCCATGCCTTCAGTTTATGGAGTCATAAATTCAACAAACACTTGTTTTTCAGTGCAGAGAATCACAAACAGTATGATTGAATAAGCTATTGTCATCATAGATGGAAAATAAATAATTTGTGCCAGTTTTTCACATGCACAGGTCTGATTTGATCTTAACTTTGCATATGCCCTATAACTAAAATGGATTTAATAATATTTTCTATATTTACTCAATGTTTCTACTCAGAGTGCATACCTCTGCCAAGGATTTTATAGGTAGAGGTTCACACAACTTTGGCAGCCAAATGCCCAATGACTGCTGGGATAGGGTACAGTCCCCTGTGACCCTGAATAGGATAAACGGATATAGATAATGGATAGATGTAAGGACCAATCATGTACAACCATGATTTATGCCAATAACCTTTGTTAAGTGATCCATGAACACAGATTTGACATAAAGAACTGCTCAGCATTGATTCCCCCGCTTCCTGCAATAGCATTTAGGATTAATGCTAATTCTATATATTTGATAATTTGGTATGAATTCATAATACTTTAATTGTGTGTATGCAGAATCTGGTAATAGAGGAGAGCACTACTGCAGTTTTATCTGTCACTGGACGGACACATCCATTAACCCATTATCTACTTAGCAATGTATATAATTATCCAACAATCTCAACCCAGCAGGTAGAAAAAAATAGCAAGCATTTTCAGTTCGTACAACAGCCATGGTGTCACGGTGCCTCCCGCCTCCACATAGATACTCTTAGATAGGGACATTAGACTGGCACATATGTAATTAAGAGGCAAAATAAGCATGCACACAGAAGAATAAAGGCTACATCTTTGTCTGGTTTTTAAAATGACCTCAAAAGGCAGCTGGCTGTGAAGCTTTTCTAAATGTCTGGTATTTGGTGAAGTCCAGGCCTCGTGTTCCCTGGCGGCTCTGAAGTGGAAATGCCAGTTGAGCATCTCTGCTTACACGTTTTCCAGCAGAGCTCTAGGGCAGTAGCATTAGTGAAGGAAATAAAACTGACCTGGAATGAAGAGTCGGCACGAGTCTGACTCGCTTCATGAAACATTAACTGAAGAGACACCAGCTGTGCAGAAAAGCCTTTGTATACAAGAGATGACAGTCAGCTTATTTAAACTAGAATAATAATCAAGACAAAAGACAGTTGTAGGCATACTTTTCTTTACAAACACAGTCTGTGATACATATTAGGCCCTCTTAAAGCATTTTTTTTTTTAAACTTTGAAAATTAAAAGAAGGGGAAATGAGAGCTCCAGTGATTCTGCTTTTCTTTTCCTTTTGTTGTATGAGTCTTTTTGATAAAAGTTATCCTTTCTCTCCTTGGGAATAAATCGTTCATAGACACTGTCAAAACAATTTGCTCTGTCATCTAATTTACATTTCTGACTCAAGAGTTCTCAGTGTATTAAATGGAGGTGGAAGGCAATGCAGAAGGGAACAGTGCTCCAGGTTATTGTCTTTCCTCAGCAGAGACGAGACTCTCAGCAGTTTAGCCACATAAAAGCTTTATTACCCATTCCCCTTCCATTTGGCTTTCACATCCTTTTTCTCAGTCTGCTGAAAGATTATCTACATTATGTCACTAAAGTCTTTGTCAATTTTCAGTCTCTCTCTCTCTCTCTCTCTCTCTCTCTCCAGGTCTTATTTCAGATCCATTATCCCAATTACTGCAGTTTATAAAACCATGGTCAAATGTGGAGTTGTTTATATATGAATAGGTTATATGAATATGTTATCCATTCCATTCCATTAACTTCTTAAGGTAGTGTTGTTGTAAATGGGGTGTCACAGGTATAATCTAATAAAGATCATTGCGTTAATTAGCTTCTTCATATTTAAGAGCCTCGCTTTATATGGCTTCATCTGGTATTAAAGTGATACTGACATGTTAATTCGGCAAAGGTTTGCTTTAGCGTGCCACACTTTAAAAGATTGAGACCAAGATAACAGATAAACTCATACGCACACTTACCCTCCGTATTGTGTGTACGTATGTGTATGAGTGTGTGTGTATGAGGGAGACAGTGCAGCAGATGAGGAGGCTCAGAGCCACAAGAATGTGCTGAGATTGGATCAAAACTCACAATTTAAATCAACTGACTGATCAGATGAGTGGGTTTATCAAACATATGAAGCAAATATGTTTCATTCTGCTGAAATTTGCCACCAGAATGAAACAGGTCTTAATTTTTGTGTGACGTGTATTATGAATCATTTCCCTGACATGCAGGGAAGGAAATATCATAGTAATGCCTCTCTCAAAGCAAATGCTTAAAGATAGCAGTAACAAGCATGTATGAATGAGGGAACATAGCTGTGTGACAATATTTGCCCCCATCGACATGCTAAGTCTTACACTAAGCTTTATGAATCCCGCCACTGTTTGTCACTGAAACCACAATACCGCCAATACCACTAAAATTCTATGACTACTGGTTATGACGAGCTTTACTCAGCATGAAAAACAATTATTTAATGCTTTATGTGGCTCTAGAAAATTACTTGAATGACATTGCTGTGGTAATTCTTGGGTTGGTGTAGAACAGGGGTTCTTAACCTTTTGTAACTCAAGATTCAGATTGTCACAAGATTTCCAAGAACCACCTTCCCAAATAAATGTAAAACATGTTTCCACTGTCAACTGCAATAAACAAAATATATATTCTGCTCACGCTCAGTGAGATACTTTGCTGCTAATAAGCATCTGAAGCTTCGATGGATTTATTTTATTATTTTTTTAGGACTTCATATTCACACATTGTGGTTTTGGCTCAGCATCACTACCTGCCACAGGAATCTAAATTATTATATATTCAGGGTCATATTTCTTTACCACATGCGTTACTTTTGCTGTTGTAGAATATATCTCCATGATATTTTCTAGTCAAAATGGTTTAATGCATGTAATTGTAAGCTTCTAACAGTGGCAAAATCTGTTCATCTCTACCTGATGTCAAACTGAAAAGTTTGTGATCACAGGATTTCAAATCATGTTTGAAACAACTTATTTCAGGTGTGGTTATTTCAAAATGTAACTGGTCATTAAAATCTTGTCTAATTAGTTTTAATTTGTTAGTAGAAATAAATGAAATTTAAACGTAGTTTTGTTAACATCTGGAGTCTCCCGTCACACTACCATTTCTTTTACTTTTCCCTTCCTATCAGCGCTCACTGCATGTACTGTCAAGCTGTGAGAAGTGCTGTAATGATGGAGCTTTCCAGTAATATCCAGATTATGTCTGTGGACCAAGGGGAAGCTGATATGTTACAAATATAATATCTGTGTGTGAGAACACCTTAAATTTATACATATTCTACCTAATCTCACTGCTCTGTGACATTAAAAATGAACCTGGAAAAGCTCTGCGGGGAATCCTCAGCATCTGTCTGGACTCTCCAGGTCTCTCGACCTATCAGAGAGCCGCTTTTGTAAAATCCTTGCCACCTCAGCCAATCACATTCATGCTTTTTTTACTCTGTCTCTCACACAAACAGCTGCAGCTGAGAGAGGAGTGACAGAGAGATGTTATAGAGGGATAATCTAGATGTTTTGAACAGTGACATTTGTTTATGATGGTAAAAAAAAAATCCCTAAAACCTTTGTTAATTTCTATTTTAAAACTCGTTTCACAAGATCATTTGGTGGCCCACTAGGTGGTGCTCTGAGGGCCACCAGTGGGCCACGAAACACTGGTTAAGAATAGCTGGTGTAGAAGACTATTTTATGAATTTTCTCTTTGCAAAATTGTGATGTTGAGTTGAAAGAAGAGGGTTTTTACCAGGCTTCAAGACACAGATTAAAAAAAAAAAAAAAANTAAAAAAAAAAAAAAAGAGTCTAGCAATTACTTTAGTTCGAGGCTAAAATTTTTGGTTCAGAAGAGTAATTCCCTGTACTTACCATGATAACTACTTAAAATTTATAGTATAAATTCTAGTTTTCACTCTTCTTGCAGCTTGTTGGACATGTATTCTTTAAAATATTCTGAAAGTAGAACAGGTTTCAGACTTATTTGATCCTGATGCTAAAAGCTGAAACAGCAGCTGCCTGTATTTTAAGTCTAACAAGCTCCCACGTCTGCTTTACCTAAAGAAGGCACAAATACAGTAACAATGTTGATTTCTTTGTTTACTAATGTTTCATAATGATAGTAGACATGATTGAACTCTATTACATGACCACTGCAATGCCTTAAGCTTTATGGCCAACAAACAAACAAAAAAAAAAGTGAGGGCANCATGACCACTGCAATGCCTTAAGCTTTATGGCCAACAAACAAACAAAAAAAAAAGTGAGGGCATACTCAACTATCTGCTTCATTTATTTAGCTGCAGCATTGCTATGTGCAAAGGACTCGGGAAAGTGGAATAAAATGCTGTGTTTGCTATACCTCAGAAGCGGGAAGATGGAACTCAGGCTAAACAAAGTGAGAGAATGCATGATGCCACATGAAAAGTTTGGTTTTGTTTAGTCTGTCAGACCAAAAGAAGCTCGGTTTTAACATCTATGAACTTTTTTCATTTTCAAAACAGCAACTGCATTGCCAATGCTAAATGTGTAACCTGTTACTGTGTCTGCTTGCCAAAAGAAAGAAAAGAAAAATGCTTCCAAACATTCATTTTTAAATAGAGAAAGTAATGTTTAAGGTGTGAGCAGCCATACTGAGATGATACTGAACTCAGGGTTGAGGAACCTTGCCCGACTTTCTGAGTAGGAATTCCAAATTGAGGGGGTGTTTTCTTTGACTTTTTCCAGTGGAATGTATTCTAAACGAGAGTTGAACATAGTGCAAATGTTTAACCTGTTACTGTGTCTGTATGTTCATTGGTTGAAAGAAAACACTTCTAAACATTCATTTATAAATTCCAAGTTGAAGAGGCATTTTCACTGACTTTTCCCAGTTGGAGGTCAGGAATTCTGACTTCAGAGTGTAAATCAAATGCAGCATAAGTTAGAGGGGGTGTGGTGATTAATCATCAGCCAATCGCATGACTCATCTCAAAATATTTGCCACAAAAATACAGCCATGTATATGATAACCCTATAAAATTATGCATAACATCATTAAAGGAGAGTACACGTCGTGTTGCACTGCAGGTATGTCACCAGGACTTAATTGTATCATTTGCATGTCATTGATGTTTCCATTAGGTAAGACGTGTTGCAGAGTAATGAGCAGAATGGGATGCATTAGAAGCATGTCTCTCACCTTCTGTCTCTTGGCTCATGTTTCTGTTTCTCACGTGAATTAAGCAGGTCTTTAGAACAGACTAATTTCACATCATGACAGTTGATGTCTTATAATAGCAAAAATCCTGTTGTTCCTTAGCAAATTATGGAAATAACGTTCTGTACTTCCACTGCCAATCTACAGTTTTCAAAACAATTAATTAGCAGGTATAGATCATTTGCCTCCTTCTTACACACTGAAGATAACAGTATTTGTCAAAAAAAAAAAAAAAANAAAAAAAAAAAAAAAGATAGTTAAATGCAGTGTAAAAAAATTGAAACAGCAGTTAAACATCACTTCATAAATGCCTTTAAAATGGGAATCTTTATATTACATCCTTTTAGGTCTGTCTTATATTTGATTTTTCAGTTTTGTAAACTCATGGTCTCATGTAAATGTTGTAATTATTGTCTAAATGGTTGAAATCCTGTCAATTTAAAATAATTGTGTTGATAAAAGCTGTCTGCAGCATCCATGAATAGTAAGTGCATTCTTAAATACCTGCAAGGACCCCTCAACCTTTATCTTGAATCCCTTTTTAGCCGACATTCTCTTCATTTCTCCATGTTTAAAGCCCTCTGCTTTGTTAATGATGTCCAATTAAACTGAAGAGTGAGATGAAAACTGATTCCTTTGTGTCAGTGTTGTTGACAGGTTTGACATCAGTTTAGTAGTCTAAAGCTGACTGGCTGTCATCTCGCTGAAACCCTCTGGATCGACTCCTGGGACCCCGCGTGACAGAGTTCAGGAGGAGAAATGACTTTTTTTTTTCTTCCTTTCTTTCCTTCTACCCTACAAAGAAAATTGGCCACAGCTGGGCCCTAAATGCAAATTTGAAAGCAGTCTTTTTGTGCTTCAGTGAATGAACACTCACCAGTCCTCAGATGGAGAAATGCACACACAGAGAGAGAGAGAGAGAGAGAGAGAGAGAGAGAGAGAAATATGGTGGTGAACTGATCCTGAAATGTATTTTCTGGGGTGCATGCTATCTGCTCATGTTCTACCTCAATCAATCTTGGCATTGAACCAGCGCTCTGAAGTAATTGCTTCTGAACTTGAATGTTTTTGACAGAAATCACAGAACTGTTGAGATACACTACTGGCCTTGTAAATGTGTGTTTTTGCACATTTAATTAGATTAACAGCAATTGATTTTTAACAAAACTCACCCAGCAACATGTACCAGAACATTGGCTTTACATGACAATTTCTGCATGTTATGTAGAAATTTTTTTTTTTTTTTTAATTTATTTATTTTTTTTAGAATATTGAGATTGCATTTAAAGCCTTGATTCAAGACCCCTCTGAACCAAAATGGTGTGGTGTTGTTGAATGTCTCTGATAACTATGAATTATAAAAAGGCTCATAATAAGATACATGTTATTCAGACATCTTATTATTCGATACATGTTATTCGAACATCTTTCAAACATCTTCAGCCAAAGGCTAATGATAATGTTTGAAGTAGTTGTTAGGGAGGTTGTCTTAAAAAAACTTGGCGACTCAAATGTACTATATGTGTTTACAGTGAATGCCTGTAGATGACTATGAAATGATTTTAGCTCTCACTGCAGAGTAAACTCCTAAAGACAGACTTGGTGCCCCTTTAAAAAAAAAAAAATCATGGAATCTGTGGTCACAAGGTGGTCTGTATAGTCAAGCTCCGGCTAGTTCTCAGCCTGATTGGCACAGGCAATTCTGGGCTCAGCAAAGAGCTTTTAGTATGCTACAAGGGCTGCAGATGCTGGAGCTGCAGAAAAAATAAATAAATAAACAACCTCCCCCACCCCCCCTAAAAAAAAAGGGCAAAGGTCACAGGGACAGTTACCTCTTAGTTCTACAGTGGCTGGTNCCCCCCCTAAAAAAAAAGGGCAAAGGTCACAGGGACAGTTACCTCTTAGTTCTACAGTGGCTGGTGGATGAGATTGTTCATGAAATGGTGAAACCTGTTGGACCCCACTTTTTGAATCCTGTCTTACACTGTGCTGTGATATAGCAGAATGCAGTAAAACTGAGAGATACAGAATAATCCTGTTTACACATGAAACTGTGGAAGAGAAGAATGGAATGAATGGCTTTGTTGTGTATCTTGGTAGGCATTTGATGTACAAATAGTAGGGCAGGTCTTGATCAAATCCTACCCTCAAGGAGAGCATCTGGCATGACTGAAATGATGAGGAAGTATGAGAGGATCTGCAGTACGAGGGGCTTAAAATCATCTCTTCTGCCAAGGTCCATGACCCTGTGTAGGGCTGCAGAGGAATTTCATGCTGTGGTGATGAGTTGGTGACAAAGTGTGTTTAGCATCTAAGCTAGCCAATTTACATGACTGAGTTTGTTCTTAACATGACACATCAGTAACCTGATTTGTTACTGCGTTGTATAATAAGCCTCTTGAGTTATTGAGTCTTGCAGCTGCTTGATTTACACACACTTGTATTTGCATTTTAGTTCTGTGTTTGTAAGAATTGTACACCTGCATTTCAGCTACACTAAAATCAATGTGCAGGCAGTTTATATTTATATTATAGAATCTTCTGCATCAAATGGATTTTAGTCCTTAGGGTGAAAGGGAAAATAATATTCAGGAATATTTGGAGTATGAACTGTGAAATTGATGCTTTGCGATTTTCAGTGTGCAATTGGCAAAAAAAAAAAAAAAAAAAAAAGAAAAATTAAGTTTAAAAATTGCAAAGTTGCCAGGCGCAGTTCCGTTCACTGAGATTCACTGTGGTGCTAAATTATGTCCACATATCTTTGCAAAAGTCTTAATTTTATATTAGATAATATACTCTCAATTAACAGCGTGTGATCAGTGTCCTCATAGAATTCTCATCTTTTCAATATTGTTATGTTTTTTTCCTTTTTTACATTTCCTTTCTTTTTCTCTGGTATTACAGGTAAGCACTGTCAATGACTTCCTCCAGGTAAGAGAGGCAGGGAGAGAGGGGGGTGCTCAAAGATCATACTAAAGTATATCCAGCATTAGTCATATGTCAGCGGGTCTGTTGTTGTTCATGACACAGGCAGAACAGTGTGTACGCTGGGCTGATTAGTATGTTCTCAGAATAATGTCAGGACACAGTCTCCCTGAACACATGGCACTCCTCTGTTGGTCCATACAAAAAAAAGAAAGAAAGAAAGAAAGAAAGAAAGAAAGAAAGAAAGAAAGAAAGAAAGAAAGAAAGAAGAAGAAGAATCCAGTTAGGAAGAAACAGATATTCTGCTTTGGTTTTTAAAAAAAAACAATTTCCGTGGAAAAGTAACAAACCTAATGAAGCAGCAAGTCAAGAATAAATGAATAAGCTGGGTTGTGTGTCTGAGTACCATGTTCATTCTGGTTTGTATTAGGTTGTTAGGTTGTAGAATCCAACACGTACTCTTGTTCACCATGTTACCATTAAAGTGCTGTTGCAGCTCACAGGCTGGATTTCATGTTACCCAGCTGCAGCAGCTGCTGGATGGTCATTGTATGCAGAGATGTTCAGGCTGAAACACACTGTAGAGTGAGCTACATGTGTTAATGAGAGCCACTGGCAATATGACACCAAAAGAATATCTTTTCTTGGTCTGTGCTATGTGTACATGTGTGTGTGTGTGTGTGTGTGTGTGTGTGTGTGTGTGTGTGTGTGTGTGTGTGTGTGTGCAGTGGCATCAAAAGTGTCATGGCTGATTATTGTTATTATATGGCTGGCAGCTTTCTCTGTACTCCAGAGGACGATGCACTTGTTCTGTTTTCAACATTCTATCTGTTCCTCGCCTCTCTCAGGCATCTTGTTTTCCTATAATCTCTCCCACAAATCCTCCTCTCATTAAGTGAAACGTAAAACCACAATTCTCACGTTTGACTCAAGGGACAGGCATAAACATTAATAAATGGATTCTAAATATGTATTAATTTTCTCTTGTAAATTTTCCAATTTAAATTTTCACAGTATGAAAACTCTGCTGTATTTGCAAAAGTACTAATAATATGGAAATTTGGACCACACTGGTAATTTTGCATGCTTAAATCCAATAAATACTATCTGCATACATGCTACATTACTGACAAACAATATTCAAGACATATTTTAGTTTTCCTATTTTGCCAAATCCCTAATCTTTCAAAATTAAATGTTCTGATGATAAACAGACCTTAAAATTCATTGTTTTGCCTACTAACATGTATGTCTGAATGTTGAAGGGATGGTGTATTTTTAAATTTCTCGTTAAAAGGGCAGTAATGTCAACTTTAAGCAGCCCAGGGTTGTGACAACCAGAAAAAAAAAAAAAAAANGAAAAAAAAAAAAAAAATGCTGAATCTTTCAAAGAGCAGCTGATTGAGCATGGCGTGATTCGTTTAATGGCCTCACATACTTTCTCCAGTTTCTTTCACCTTCTTAGCATAAGTAAAAAGGAAATCACTTCTTAACATAAGTGATCTCCTTGATTGTTGCCATCTTTCTTTACACTGCTGAGCAATATTAGGAGCATTTCTTTTAAGGTGTTCCATTGTCAGTGAAGAATGATTTCTTTTGGCCCTCACCTTGGATATTGTATTTCCTCCTCCAAACTGACATAAAATGCACATATTTAAAATCAATTCTAATCTCACCCTTACACTCCATTTTATTGTAGCTCAGTCTTGGCACTGAGTCCTTGTATCCAAGGTGTACTTTGTAATCTATCTAATTCTATTTTACGCTTCATCCCACAGTAAAGGTTCATTACTACTTAATATGAACCATGAAATATTCAAATAGTAAAGTTCATCACTTGGAACTGCAAGGGAGCTTAATGTACATCTCAACACGCAGCTAGTCAAGAGAGTTGAATTTCTGAATGATGGAGGAAGAACAAAAAAATGACTGATGGATGGACAGCATTGTTATTACTCTGACAGTCAATCATACACTGCATATCCTCTCGTCTCCTATTTTTATTTGCTCAGTTTTCTCCTGGGAGACAACCTGATCTGTTTTGAGTGATATTGACAGGAGATCCGATCAACACTCAGAGGAGAGGAAATTACCAAGCGGCGTGTACATTTGGTTCTTTCTCTCTCTCCCCAGGCAGAAGTGTGTAACAGGCAAACAGAACTGAGTGTGTTGTGATGGCCTGGATTATACGAGTGAGAAATTAGCATATTTTTTAATCAGTATTGATTTTCAGCCTTTGTATCAGATTCTGAAGGTTTTAAATTTTAGTATCTACCACATATACCACAATAGAATTAAATATTTGTTCCATAAGAAAATGCCAAGTGCAAAAGGTTATTCCTACACATTAAATCAGGATGTTGCTCTGCAATTAAAGAAGACCATTATTAAGGACATTTTGGGTAATAACTCTTAAAATATCTTGGGTTCACTTCCAAATAAATGTGTTAGATCATTGGGACAACCTGTACTTGTGTATGCCATTGTAAAGTCGAGTCTGGTTGTGCCCCTGTCCAAAACCTGTAGCCAATAGGCTGTATTCAAATACACCCACATTCCACAGTGGAGCAAAAACCCATTGTTGGGTGTGTGTCAGCACTTTAGGAGTAAATGGCGCTAAGCATTCCTACTAAAGTTAGAACTGAAGAAGTCATTCAATGATTCAGTGGAGATTCATGCAACAATATAGTGAAACATTTCAATCATTTTTTTTCCAGTCCAATTTTTTTTTTTTTTTTTTTTTTTTNTTTTTTTTTTTTTTTTTTTCTTTTTTTTTTGCATTTTGCTCAGGAAAGCCTGAAACTTGTATGGGAATTAGAGAGAGCAGCAATAAAAAGGGAAGCTTACCAGAATCACATCAGTTTCAACCTCTGGCACAGACAACAGCCTCATACACCTTCTCTGAGCAGAGGAGGAGGGTTGAGACACCATTTGTCTGCCTTTTACAATGATGTCAAACATGCAATGACATTTCTCCAAATCTCATAATAGAGTGTACCTGTCCTCAACCACACCTGGATTCCACAATGGAGCAAACCGTCACATTGTTGGGTATGTTCTACCCTTTGGAAATAAATGCAGGGACCTGTTTCCATGGTAGTTAGAACTGAAGAAGCCTTTCAGATGAATGTCAAAATGTTTTCAAGCCCTTTTTTTTTTTTTTTTTTTTTTTNTTTTTTTTTTTGTTGTTTTTTTTTTACAGTCCAGTGACTCAATTTCAACCTTCTAGACAGCCAAAGTTTCTTATCTAATGGAAACAACCCATGAATTTGAACCGACTAACCAACCTATGAATTTTGCTGGCTCTTTCTTTCACCAAAAACAACAGACTCATATAACTCTTATACAAACATTCAAAAAGATACCAGGTGGTTATGAATGAGGGAACGTCAGAAAGGGAAAGTAACACACTGGGCTGTAGTTAAACTGTAAACCAACAAATTCACTCCAGACAGCTTTTTTGCCCCAAACAGAAACATAACCCTGAGTCTTTTCAACCGTGCCATTGGTAAGTGTCTTATGGCTGCACCAGGATTTGCAATATGCCACTATCCCAATGAATTTAATGAGATCTTCTGCAGATAAATCCTTTCACAGCAGGGCTGACATCTAGCCATGACAGAACAGTCATAGCTAGATGAGTCATCTACCCACAAAAATGACACTCAAGAGGGCTGAGTGTGGAAAATAAGTGGGGCTTGGTTGGAGGTCTGCAGTCTGTCGAGTGCTTTTCTTTTTATTTCTGTTTCTAAGTAAATTTACAAGGAGAGCATGGTGTTGTTATATAGAGTGAAGAGGTTTCTGAGTCTCTGAGATAAATACAATAAACTTTCACTCAACTATTTTTAAATTCTTTACCGTCTTTCTATGGTAACATAAATGAGAATTTTATCAGTTATTTTTATCAGAGTACTAAATTTTGTTCAAATTAAATGAGATCCTTAAAAAGCAATACATTAGAGGAACTATTACAGATATTAGACATCAACACACTGGTGTAATTTACATTGCTACAGTTATTTCTCGGGATGTTATCTACTAAAATGTGTTAAGCTGGATGGGGGAAAAGCATAAGTTTTACAGGGTAAGACTACAGGTGTGTTTGGTTATTGCAACATAGTGCAAACTGAAAGAATGATTCTTCCTTGGTGACTTTGCTACAGACAGTCATACATTTGAAATATTTACTGATAAATAACTGGAATGGATGGATGTTAATCTGGGATCTCTGAATTTGTGCTGCATTCAGCTTTGCACTTGGAGCTCAGAATTTCCAACCTCCGACTGGGAAAAGTCCAAGAGTACACCCTTTCAACTTGAAATTCCCACTCAGAAAGTTGAGCAAGGTTCCTCAAGCCCGGCTTCAGTATTGGCATTAATTCAATATGGCTGCTCATACCTTAAACAGTAATTTCTGAATTTAGAAATGGATTTCAAGCATTTTTTTTTAATCACTCAGCATGTCGACACACATATAACACTGGTAAAGCAGTATAGCTGTTTTGAAATGTTAAATAGTTCATAAATGTTAAAACGCAGTGTCTTTTGGTCCCACAGAGCAAACTAAACAAAAACATTGTTGTTGTTGTTCGTATTTTGTTTAGCATGAACATGTAATGGTTGTAATGATGTAATTCTGAGTTACAGCTTCCCCATTCCGACGTCCAATAAACACAGCATTAGACTGAATCTGAGCAGGTGAACATCTGATGTTTCAAATAGCGGAATATATAAAAGAAAATGTTTCCATTAAAAGTCTAACATGTCTGTATTATCAGTTGCTTAAACAGAACAAAAAAAACAACAAAACAAAACAGAAAGACAGGACAGAAATGACATGTTATTGATGTGTAGATGGAAAAAAATGAGACACTCTTATGTCCCTGATATGCTTACAGATCAAGATGATAATGTTTGATTTTAATGTTGTTATGCCTCGGTCATCTGTCAGAAGATATAATGTTGTGAAGAATTTAAAGCAAATTTGGCTTTATCCCCTTATTGTATTTCTCATGAGTTATTTCACCCTCTCTCTAAATATCACAACTTGCGAGAACAAGACTGAAGGTCGCAATGACTTTGAAGTTGAAAGAAAATCAGGAGATATAAAAGTACTGGAATATTTCTACTTGTCTGTTAACAGAAAATGTAAAATGTCCATTCAGCTGGAGAGTCTGAGAATTAAGTCACACATGGCATTGTTTGGAAATGATGTGAGCAGACATTGTACCATGTGAAGCCATCCGAAGCTTAACTAAGATCTCCTGCTAAGCTGGATGTTTTTGCCATGACAGCTGAAATGAGATTTACATTAGCCATCAATGCAGCCAGATTATCTCTGCTGACAGTTTGTTGGATGAAGTAGAATTACTATTGTGATAGAAAAAATCCTGAACACAAAGGCATAGCATTACTATTAAAGTCGTCTCTGATTTCTTCTTCATTTTTATTTATTGACTGATTAGATTTCTGATGAAAATCCTGCTGTAGGTCAGTGTGTCATTGTATATAAATATTGTTTTTGTGTATCTGTGATAGTAGATGTGTGTGTGTGTGTTTCTGGTCTTTCAACACTGATGTTATTTTAATCCATACTAAAGTACCTGCATGCCTATGAACATTGGTGAATATTATGTCACTCACTCTCATTAGTGTTCCTGACGTCAAATCAAGGCCTCAGATAACCTGTTTAGGCACTCGTGTGCATCAGTGTGAAATTATTGGCATGTTGTAATTAAGTGATAATTCTCCATAGGCTTTTACAAAACAGGATGTTGCCACCAATACTAATTTCAATGATAATTTGGAGACCAGCAGCAAACAGCACACAGAGATGATACATATCTACATGAGTGCAAATTTTCCCATTTTATGATAAATATCAAAGTTTTGTTGGTTGCCGCATGCAAACAAAGGATTAAATTTCTGTGGGGTGCAGAAATCCATCGAAAAGCAGATAATTTTGATATCAGAGTAGAGTTTGAGATATCTGCAAGCACTCTGTCAAAAGGCACCAACAAAAACCAATGTGCTTACGCAAAATTAGCATAAAGCTGATAAGTGCTGCTTTTCTGGTTATTACATCACATATAGGGTTTATCAGCTGAAACTGTAACAAATATACAAATTACACAATAAATGGCACAGTATGTGTTTGCAAAATTTTCAGTTCTTGATTTCAGAGTAGCAAGTGTTAGCATTTCACATATTTTATTGTTTTTAGCTCGTGAGCTGAGCCTCCGTTTGTGAGGTTCATTATAACCTTACAGTAGCAGTAAAGCATCACACTTGACTCTATATGATAAAGACTCTGATACATGCCTACAAGAATGTCTATGAATGTTCTCATCATCTATATTGTATCATCATCTAGATTATATCTAGATGATATAATCATCTAGACTACTACTAGTAGTAGTAATTGTAGCTCAAGATAGCAAGACATCCACCACTCACCCAAGTAGCAAATCTGAAGTGAAAAAGCTACTTGGATAAGTCATAAAACATCTTCAAGACTAATTAATAAGTCCAGTTGCCTTGAACTACTCCTGATAGATAACTTACAAGGATCAGCAGCAGCCATTCTGCAGACTGTAGAAAACACATGAGGTGTCCTGTGTGGCATTTTCTCCATCAAATGTGTTATTATCTGTATCTGGGCATCTCAGCAAATCATGCTTAAATCATGGCCACTTAATGACAGGCAACTAGAGTAGAGAAATTAAATCGTCAGCTTATTTTAATGTGTGGATGTAGTTAGTTTGCATGTCCCCAGTGAGAGTTATTGTTGACTACAGTTTAATCAGCCATGTGTTGTGATTTAAGATTGGAGTTTCATTATGACTGAGATGTCATGATGAACAATTTGAACAGACATATGCCAGCCAATCAGAAATTAAAATTTTCCATGACCATTATATTGACCTGAATAATCTGCATGCATCTTAGTCTCATAATTTTTTTTTTTTTTTTTTTTTTTTTTTTCAATGTTTCTTTTACTCTATGGGGACCATGATGCATGGTGATTTTGCACTTTAAATAAATTGACTGATAAATATAGCTTCATTCTGCAGGGACTGAAGCAGTTTTACAGGCATCAATCTAGCTGCCCGAGCTGGAGCCTTTTCTTTTTTTTTTTTTTTTTTTNTTTTTTTTTTTTTTTTCTGCAGTTTTTCACACCTGTCCGATCCTGTTACACCCCAGCATGTCTGTCATGCTGATTAACACTGTAGCCCTGCAGATGGTGAGCTGATGACTGTTCATAATGGAGAAAATTAACATTAAATCACTTGATTACAGAAATTAGAATGGTGTTTATTGCTATAAAGGGAGCTTCTGGCTGTATCCACAATAAGATGTTTGGATATTTGGCTGATATACAGTATGTCATTACAATAACAATAAGTTTTATTTAAATTAGTCTACATCAATTCTGTTTATTCATCAACCAAAGGGATATATATATATATATATGTGTATATATATACATATATATATATGTGTGTATATATATATATATATATATATATATTTTTTTTTTTTTTTTTTATTTTTTTTTTTTTTTTTTCCTTAAAGTCAATCCAAAACTGAAAATTTGGTCATATTCTAGTACTGAAGGTATCAATATACATGTATCACGGACAGTAGTCATTCATCTTGAACCCACCCTCCACCTTTTCTTCCCTTTTTCTAACAATAATCCTTTACTACTACCTCTTCTTAGTGAATTAGGTTAGAATCTTAACCAAATTATTAGTGGTTTTACCTAGAATAATGCAGTAATGATAATTCTTCACCTAGCAGATGTGATAATCTGCTCATAAAAAAGTGTTTGTTTGCATATCTGACATTTCAAGGCAATAAAAAAAAAATCCAACACAAACACCATATATTCTATGCTCTTTATATAATTTCTTTTTAGTCTTTAATTAGACTCAGTTTCATCTTTACACAGTGAAGCATTTCAAGGATGAGTTTACATTAAGTATAATAATATTCTGTCTATTTTCCCTCTTCATCAAAGATCCCATAGCAGACCTGGGATCAGTTCATCATGAGGAATTGTTATGTAGAAATCCATATGAAGCTAAATACTTAACTAATACACAGAGGAGAGGAGAGGAGAGGAGAGGAGAGGAGAGGAGGATCTACCCATTATTATCTGTATGTGAGCTGGATTTAGTCCAGGCTTAACTGTTTATTATAAATCAACAACAGTATATCTGAAAAAGGGAATGTATGGAACTACAGGTCAGAATGAGTAATTTATTTGATATTTTATCCACCCATCCATCCATCCAGCCAGCCAGCTATCCTTTCTCTATACCCACTTATGCTGTGGGGGGCTGAAGCCTATCCTTGGACAAGAGGCAGGGGAACATCCTGCACAGGTCGCTGCTCTGTCACAGGGCTGACGAACATGGAAAGAGAAATCATTCACCCTCACATTCTCGCCTTTGAGTAATTAAAGCCCCAGTAAACTTACAACAAAACAGAACTTTCAGGGCAAAAAAGACTTACAAGGTTTGTGATTGAAGCTCTCTGGGTGTTTTTATGTGCAGAGCCCCCATAGCGAACGTTTGTCTTTTCTTCTTCTGATACCTCCTCTACAACATAATTGCTTACAAACATCAGTAACTAGTTGCCTCAGAGGTGAAGGACCAGGAGCTCGACTTTTGTTTTGGTTCAGCCGCAATTTCCTCTGCTTTTTCATTGTTTCTTCTTGTGGGAGAACAGTAACTGGCACACCGCTGTAGATTCTGTGCCATGTTCATTTTAGGATATTTGATTTTTGTTTTTTTTTTTTTTTTTTANTTTTTTTTTTTTTTTTTTTAATGAGTCACATTAAACTATCAAAAAATACTGCATGCTTTGCAGTAATAAGGAAAGAAGGAAGGACGGAATCGCAAAACGCAACTTGTATGCAACTGCATTATGCACTACACTTGCAGACCTCCTCTGGGTTTGTAGTAGATTTTCATGAAGAATTTCTTCTCTGTGTTGCATTTTCTCTGCCAGCTTTCATAGGAGACATACTATCAATGCTGAAGTGCTGGAGTCTTAAAGCTCTGTTCTCGTGTTAATTAGGCTCTCTCTGTTATTTCTTGACCTCTCACTGTCCTCCTTAAAACTTTCAAAAATTCTACTCCACCAAGGCTGAGTCACTTTTTGAGCTTTGTCAAAAAATGTGCTCTTTCCTCGCTCTTTCTTTTTCCTCCTCCCACTCACTGTCTTCCTCCCTTTACTTTCAAGGATACAAAATTAATTTTTATGTGTGCAATATTCAGCTTCTTTCTGAGAGAAGCGCAATGCAATATTTATTTTACATACTCACATAGCCTTGCTTTCATGAGAGGTTATACATTTTCTAAAAACTGAATGTGTGACTATATTATTAATTAGTTAACATTAATTTTTAATACATATAAAATATCACATATTTCATTCCATTTGAAATTATTTTAATGTTTTTTCCAGCTTCCTCCCATCTCCAAAGACATGCATGTCAGGTGAATTGGGAACTCTAAATTGCCCGTAGGTGTGAATGAGAGCGTGGATGTGTTTGTCTCTGTGTCAGCCCTGCGATAGACTGGTGATCTGTCCAGGGTATAGCCCGCCTCTCGCCCTATGACCGCTGGGATAGGCTCCAGCTCCCCTGTGACCCTTAACAGGACAAACAGGTAAAGAAAATGGACAGATGGATGGATGTTTTTTTTTTTTTTTTTTTTTTTTTTTTTTTATAGTTCAGATTTGGTTTGCTGATATGCCACATTTAGAATTCATTTGTATGTGTTTGTTTCCGTGAATATCCCAACTCAACAGCTCCACGTAACACATGGACACATTTGCATTTATTGTATCTTCCCACTGTTTATTTTACTTTATATTTTACTTTGTGTGTGATTTTAAGATGTTTATTTTACTTTATATTTTTTTATTATTTTGCTTCTAGTAATAGTTTATTATAAATGTTATATTGTTAAGTCTTCATACAGGTTTAGAACAAGTACATATAGAGACCAAGTCTTAATTTATTAGGCAACAACATATAATTCCAGGCTTAATGAAGTCATCTTCAATTTTTTGTGACATAGCACATTTCAGATAATTTTTAATTATGTTCTTCAGAATCCTCTGTATTTTGTCTCTTCTCTGTATTCCATTAAGCATCGAGCTCTTCAGACTTGATCTGCTCATATGATCAATCCCTCCTTAGCTTGTCTCAGCAGCAGGTCCTCCTCTTCCGCGCTGCCATGGGAGGCAGACCTGACACACATACACATACACACACACACACACACACACACACACACACACNACACACACACACACACACATACTGAGTCTGGCACCGTCAACCTCCTCTTCCTACCAAGAAAAAAAAATCAGCTGATTGCTGAAGAAAGCACACAGAAAGAGGAGTTTTCAGCAGCTACATTGCTAGATTGAACCACCTTCTCTCTCTCCCCTCATCACTATCCAGCGGAGCTTTCAGGTGTTTAATTTGTAATCTCAGTGAGCGTTTTAGTCCCCTGGCTTTAAAGGGATGTTGTACCATTTTACAACAACCTAGTTCATATTGTTAGTACTTTACCTGATATGTTAACATAACTTAATACCTGCCATCATCAGTAGTAGACATGGACTTTTCAACCCAGTCCAAGGAAGCAGATGAAATAAAAGCCTTAAACTGTTTCTGTTTCAGTGACACAAGTTCATTTTAGCCAGTGGTTCTCAAATTGTGGTACCAAATACCACTGCTGGCACTTAAAACATCACCTGGTGGTACACAGACGACTCTAGAAATTTCTGCAGAGAATCAAAACAATTGTAGAGACTGGGAATTCTGTTATCGTGGAAGATTTTTCATAAATAAAATTGTTTTTTTTTTTTTTATTAAGAAATACTTTTAAACTCTAGTTAATTATTACTCTTTTAATTAAAAATTTGTGTTGAAAAAGGACAACTCATCTTATGTGCTCACTATTTACAGTAGTTATGTTCAAAGTGGGCATAAGTACTGTAAACTTTCTAATTTGAGTAACAAACATGGACTTTTCTTTTTTTCAGTGATTATTCTTAGCTTTGGTGGCTTGTTGGTGAGATGCACTTACATGGTGTAGTTTGCTTGGAGGTTTGAGAGAGTCGCTGAGTAAAGCTGATGCAGTTCAATTCCGGGATTATGTTTTTTTTTTTTTTTTTNTTTTTTTTTTTTTTTTGTTGTTGTTGTTTTTTCCCTGGGATCATGTTGCTGATTGTTTCTTTATCTTTCTCTCTGCATCTTTTTTGGGGGTTGCCTTCTCCTGGTCTGCTTCATCCTGAACCTTCACCTGTGGATCTTAACATGCAGGTAAACACAATTTGTTCATATGCACGTGTACATGAGGCTCTGCAGTATGTGTGTGTGTGTGTGTGTGTGTGTGTGTGTGTGTGTGTGGCTGTGCTCAATCAGGTCCAGGACATTGTGTAGAGCTCTCTGCTCTTTTTTGGCCCTTTTTGAAGGATGCATGCTGTATTACAAATGGCTGTTGTAGTGGTGAGTGGATGTGGTGTTATTGAATTCTGCCCTTTAAGAACAGGAGCTGTCTTGTGTGTAACATCAGTGCATCTTGGTAGTGTGAGCACGTATGTCATCCATATTTTTTGGGCACTTTTTCTTCCTCTCTTGAGAAATATTGAAATGACAAAGCCCCTCTCTTCCGAAACTTTAATCCAAATGCATTATTCATTTTAATGTCAATACCTTGTCATAATGTAGTAAAAAAAAAAAAAAAAAAAAAAAGCTAGGATTTCATCTGAAGTGCTACACATCACTTGATATGGAATATTACTTTTTCTCCTCCATCCTTATTGTTATGTTAAACATACACATTCACGAGTGATTGATACCTTTATAATTTAACTTTTTTTTTCCAACTCAAAAACTTCACAAACATGCTATGATTAATTTCACATAAAATTACTCCACATCACCCCAGATGGCATTTTCTGTAGCTGAGACATTCCAGTATTTCCATTTTCCATTAAGTGCACTGTGCTGAATTTGACCAGTTGCTGCTTGTTTGTGTTATTTCACCCCATGCTGTGACAGCCATATGGTTAGTTTGTGTTTGTGTGATGAATTGTGTTTGTCGGGTTGAGCTGCCTTGGTGGCTGAACAGCTCACAGCATATAAACCCAAAGATCATAATGAAGCCTGCACAGTGGATCTCATTTTTCAGAATGCAAAATGCTCCTTCTGCAGTAAACCAAGGGGGATGATGGCAGCAGCACAAGAGCAAGTTGTCATTAATCAAAAGAGAAGATAATATTGGGACCTGGTGCAATTATTTATTTATTTATTTATTTATTTATTNTTAATCAAAAGAGAAGATAATATTGGGACCTGGTGCAATTATTTATTTATTTATTTATTTATTTATTTATTGTTAGTCTGGAAAGTCTGCTTAACATATCACAACAATATATCTAATTAATAAGAGCCTTGTTTATGTATATGCAATACAGCCCATAGTGGTAGAGTTATCATATACTATATGATACACAGATATATTTATGCAATGCTCACATTGATCGTACCATCTTTAATAACACTCACAATTAAATACTCCAGTCTGGGAAAAGATGTGAGTGGATTATATCTATGAAGCGCCGTACAGAACAAAAATCACGTTTCGTTCACACACGCTAACAACCTTATATCGCACACACACACATATATGAAAGCGCGCATATACTATACTGTAACCACACATACATATATGAACGTCATATCACACACACACACATATATGAAAGCACGCATACACTATAGTATAACCACACACATACATACATGAAAGTGCGCATACACTATAGTATAACTACGTATAGACACTACTACACATGCAGATTATACATGTGTGAATGAGAGCTCATCAATACTAGTGTGTGTGAGAGGTAGCATACCTGTCTGTATGAGACGATACATGTGTGAATGAGAGCTCATCAATAGTGTGTGTGAGAGGTAGCATACCTGTCTGTATGAGACCATACATGTGTGAATGAGAGCTCATCAATACTAGTGTGTGAGAGTAATACCTGTCTGTATGAGAGACGATACGTGTGAATGAGAGACCATCATAGTGTGTGTGAGAGCTAGCATACTTGTCTGTTTGAGAGACGATACATGTGTGAATGAGAGACAATTATACTAGAGTGTGTGAGAGGCAATAATGTCACAGAAGAGGCGGGGCTAAAACCGGAAGCACAAGAATAAGCAAAAACCAGAATAAAAGCATAATGTGTAGAGATTTATTTGGCTGCTAGTTATTGTTGATGTTACGCTACAGTATTACACACAAAGCTGAGGTCAGCCTTAGCTAGTATCTGTATATTTGAGATTGTTCAATATTTGAGATGATTAGTATTAG
>VXCM01006428.1:23434-47129 GCA_014773175.1 Lucifuga dentata
AAAAAAAAAAAAAATACATTTTTGGTAAACCTGGCACTGGGGCGTTTAGAGGAGATACTTAGAATATGCTAAATTAAAAGAAACAAAAAAATATTTAATTTAGAGATTAACTTACATTTTTAAGCACCTGCCAATAATGTACATACTCTGTGGACCTCTAACTATTGTAATACTGTAATATAAATATTCCAAAATATTGTATTATTATTTATCGTTAACAAGCTATCATGCACGTTTGCTGCAATTCTCCAAATGTCCAGCAGGCAGCAGCACATTAAATAATAAATTAGGCCCACACACCAAATGGCACAAATAAAAAATAAAATTAAATGTAACACTTCTGAGCTACCAGATTAAATGATGATGATGTCATAGAAGGACCAAGGCTGTAACCATAAGTTATATAAAATATTAGGTAACACTTTTATCTTTAAATACATACTACATCACATTACAACACAATTCAATATTTTGAAATTCAAAAGTTGAAATGTTGAAGTTCAAATATTTGTATGCACCACTTACAAAG
The DNA here is from genome assembly GCA_014773175.1 of Lucifuga dentata. Classification (NCBI taxonomy): domain Eukaryota; kingdom Metazoa; phylum Chordata; class Actinopteri; order Ophidiiformes; family Bythitidae; genus Lucifuga; species Lucifuga dentata. The sequence goes on from VXCM01006428.1 coordinate 23,964, forward strand.
GCTGACCACTTTATTCAATTACAAATACTTGTTCCATTACATTGGTACTCTAATACTAATCATCTTAGTTACATTATGCTTTTATTCTGGTTTTTGCTTATTCTTGCGCTTCTGGTTTTAGCCCCGCCTCTTCCGTGACATTATTGCCTCTTACACAGACTAGTATGATCTCTCATTCACACATGTATCGTCTCTCATACAGACATACAGTATATTAACCCTCACACAGTATAGTATGATCTCTCATTCACACATGCATCATCTCTCATACAGTATAGTGTGATGAGCTCTCATTCACACATGTATAATCTGCGCTCGTAGTAGTGTCTATACTATATGCGTGATCATACCATTGCGTGTGTGTGGTTACACTAGTGTGTATGTGCGTGATATGCACTTGTTAGTACAATATGCATGGTGACACTAGCGTGTGTGAACGAAACATGATTTTATATATATATCTGCATTGTGTGTTAACTTGAACAGTGCAGTTTAAGTTTATTGGAACTAGCAGATTACATGCCAAAAGAAATTTCCATATATGGAAAATATATGGAAATTTTAGAGGTTAGAGTAACCAGCTGAGCAAAAGAATAGGCTGTTCGCAGTTATTTTTCATCAGGGACTGAGCTCTCTGGGTGTAGTTTTGTGATCTGCAGTTTACTTCATTTAGATTTAGCCCGTAGATGGAACATATCATAGTTTAATACAGTGTTATGATTTTATAAGTTGGAGGATCAGCAATTAGTTCAGGCCATCGGGAGATTTTGTCAGTTTTCACTGGAAGCCAGGACCCCAGCCTAAAAATACAATTGCCAGTAGATGGCGACGGTGCATGCTTGTACTGGTCAGTTAATTGCAAATAGCCACTCGATGAAATCTATGCACACATACAATGGGTGTTAAATAAGCTGCCACTAGATGGCAACAATGCAGACTTTCAGTGGGCCATTTTGATGTACCCTTATTCTGCCGATAGGCTCAGAACTGACAAAATGAGTAGCTGTTATTGATTTATTACCATGCACAAAGGTGAAATGTATGTATAGATAAAATAGCATGACCTTAAGCAGTAATGCACAACTACAGTGAAACATAAATGCAATTCTGCAGTGTAATTACCTACCAGGGCTTGGAAACCCCATTTGGCACATTTTGTACTTTGGCTCCATCTGGCTCTATCCTCGCTATAACATTTGTTGCATTGTCAACTCATTTGATTCAGCTTTTCTCAGGGAGTTGTAGAACTGTTTCAGTTGCATATTTTTCCATCATTGTTGCAGTAGTGCAATTATATTATTCATTTTGAAATTGAAGGACCAAAAAACACATGTATTTCCTCTCTGTTCCAACTCAATTTATGTTGGCATGGTAGAAGTTACAAGGGTACTTACGCTTGATATAGGGTCCCACATTTATTGACAATTCATAGAGGCCACGACCATCCATATGGGCCTAAAACATTTTTGGGAGTACTTCAGATTTTGTCAGGGGGTCAAATAATTTTCATTTGGGGGCCAAAACTATCCCACAGACCACTATTTGCCACCCCCTACCTTGCATGGAATTACACAGCCGTAGCTGTAGATGATCTGTTATTAACCGGTCTAATACCATATGCACATCTCTAATTTTATGCTAGGATATTTTGGACAGATATACTTCTCAGATACACTATCCCCCATGTCGAAATGAAGAATTAAATTATACAGTTTCTGCATGGTTTGAGAGTTGAGACGTTGGCAGTATTTGACAGAGGCAACTGAAGCGTAGAAGATACGCATCAAAAACTCTGTTAGACATGGCCTGTACAGCCAGCATGGTTGGGAGGGAGGACTTGGTCTGACAGGAGATGTGAAAGTGAATGAGCTAACAAGTCTGCAGGGACTCAACAAAAGAATCCTCAGGAGAGCAAGAGACTCCACTGCTTTTCTGTTCAATCAGTTCAAGAAATGCAGTTGAATCCAGCAGCTGATGTGTCTGAGAAAGAGAGAGAGAGAGATGGGGGGGAAGGGGTAGTACAGGTGGAGGGAAACATATGAGGTTGTGATTACAGAAAAGTTATAGCAACAGCGAGGGGAACAGAAAGGTTATAGATATGCAGGGAAGCTCTGTGATCCTGTACAACTCAGCAGACATATATGTAATACATTTAATAACAAACGTAAGCTGTCAAATTTCAGATTGTCCTCTGACCATTTTATCACAAATAGCTGGCAGGTTGAATTTAATCTTATGTCAGAATGTATTTGGACACCCGGGTTCCTGTTTGTTTCCACTGCCCCAGGGAAGCAGAAGCCTTTCATGTCAGGTAACCGAAGGATATTGTTGTACCCTGTGGCATAAAAACAGCTTTATCAAAGGATTACATCAATACAGCATACATACAAACACGCACACACACACACACACACACACACACACACACACACACACACACACATACTGACACACAATTGAGACATTCCATTGCAGTAGAAACTCAATGTTCTTCTTTTTTTTCATCAGTTCAGTGTATCTTTTCCCTATGGATGCACTACTACAGCATCAGGAAAAGCTGTAGTAGCTCGTGTCTGTCAGGTGATTAAAGTCTATCGGAAATATTGTCTGGAAATGAAACTTTTGACGTACAATGTTTTGTATATTAATAGCGCTCAAGCTTGTTTTCATGTAAATCCTAGGAAATACTCACTTTTGAAAACCAGGGACATGTAGGACCATCTCTTGTTGTCTTGACTGTATAATTCCCAAGATTATAGACTGCAGTCCTTTGATACAAATAATGTCATACGAAAAAGGATTTTTCTACCTTCTTAAGCTTGCTGCCTACACTCCTGATGGAACTGAGTGCTGACGTAGTGACACACAGCATGAAGAAGAACCCAGGTTAGGTAGCCGAACAACATGCCACTTTACAAACCTGGTACCTCGTCCAACTGCTGACGTTTCACCATGCAATCCCCATTCTGCCAAACTCATGATATGATTTTTAAGTTGTGTTGTACAACTCGGGGAAACTGTTACATATTTTACTGCTCTACTGTTGTGTCACTACTGCTTAATATTCTCTCTTTGGTTTTATGTGGGGAAAAGTCACCAGCTGATGGGTCAAAGTTGAATGTGGTTGAACTTTGAGTATAGCAGCAGAGGGGAGAATCTGAGCATTGTGCGTCGCTCAAAATTGCAACGCTGCGAGGTTGGGAGTCACTGCTCAGCTCCCAATACACAATAATGGAATGCTCAGCTCAGTGCTCACCGCTTCCCATGTGAAAGTACCCTTAGTGTTGTTTAATGGGGATCTGTACCAATCCATGGTTCTAGATCTGGGTCTTTTGTGACTGGGCAGTTGCCAGTTGCTATGATGTCATTTGTAGGCTGAACTTTTCTTCATAATCATGTGTTTTATTCAAGCTTTTTGAGTGAAATAAGTACAAGGAATACTCAGTCTTCTTGCTTGGTAGGAAGTCCAAAACAGCCACTGTAAGTCAGAAGCATAGTCATGAACACACAGATTTATCCTCTCCGCATCAAGATGAAACTGAGACATCTTGCTAATCCTTTCTGAATGAGTCACTGTCGCTGATTTCAGAATTTGATTCAAGAGTCCCTGATTGGTATTTTATACCACCAATTATTCTTCAAATCCCCTCAAATACCACTGATTAGTTTGAAGATTTCATTTAAAGTCATAATTTAGATGGTATTTGATGGTGGTGTTAAATACTAGCAATAGCTTTTAACAGGCCACATGAGGGAGAGAAATAGAAATGCCGACAAGGGACACAGAGAGCAAATGAAGATGAAAGGGAACAATCTGCTCTCAGTGTAGCAGCCTCTTAGTCCCAGCCTCCATGTTAAAACCCTGAGTGTCTGTGAGCTGCATAAAGCATGATGACATGACAGTTTAATAAAGTTAAAAGGTTTCTGCTGTGGAGCTTCAGATCTATGCTTGAGACGGTCATGGTCACCTGTAAAGACATCTATCAGAGTAATACAAGGCAGAGAGGAGGAGGAGGAAGAGGAGAGTGTTAAGAGTCAGAGAGAAAGAAGAAGATATCTGCCCTTGAAACACAATCAATGTGTCTGGATTCTACAGTCAGGGTGGAGAAACATTTACACTCTCACACACACCAGACTGCATTCAATGAGCTGTATCTGTTCAATAGTGATTTATTAGGAATGAATACATTACAAGGAAGGACAATGGAAACACCAATGCAAATAATACTGAGATACGATGTGATTGCAATTTGAGAAATTAGTTTGACAGTTAGACTTAGTCAGTTATTATATTGAGACTGCTGCATCCCTAGCAAAAATATTTCAATTACTGTAAATAAGTAATTACTTCCATTGATATCATTTCAGGAATTCTGTCTTTCAGAAACACATATTTGATATGTTCAAGGTAGGGAGAAATATAATCAGAAATAGACACATTTTGAGGCAATTTGGAAGGACATAACATAAAAAAAAAGTGATATGCAAGTTGTTGCGTGGTGATAGCATGTGCAAATTAGCTAATGGAATCATCTGGAAACTTTTGGATCAAGCCTTTCCAACTTTGTCTGTGTAAGGGACTTTGGAAAAGAATTACTCCAAAATGCTACAGTAACAGTTGCTCATAGCATGTGTGGATACAGTCCTGGAAGTGCTGAATCCAATAATGAAAGATTTTTAAACTACTTATGAAAATTTAAATTTTTAAGGCTCATCAAACTTGAGAAATTTTAACAATCACAAGTTTGCGCAAGGGACTTTGGAAATGAATTACTCCAAAAGGCTCCAGTAAAAATAATTTGTGATGTGTTGCATTTGTAGTCTTTGAAGTACTGAATCCAACCATGGAGGTTTTAAAAACTACTTATGAAAATTGTAACTTTTCGGGCTTTTTTTTTTTTTTTTTTTTATGGGAAAAGACCAAATTTTCCTAACAGATATGGTTCTATTGTGTGATGCTGTTGCATCTACTAGCTGGCTGAAATTTGAGGAATGTCGTTTGTTCTTATAATTTTCACTATTTAAAATGTAATTAAATGCTAGCAAAAGCCAGAGAAAGACATTCGTACAATGGAGGCATGGGCTACAGTACAATAAAGGATCATGTCACTTACTTCTGTCATTGAGTGAGGAACGGGTCCGTGTAGTTTGTGGTACTGTTGGGCTCAGTTCTGATCAGCTCTGAGGAACAAGGATGTTATTGAGTTCTGGTCTCATTTTCATCGTAGAGATGTCTGGTTTCAGGAAATGTAGTTTACAAATAGAGATACTCTGGTTGGTTGCTAACGTATTGCTTTTATATCATCGAGGACTTTCAACTCAGTCATCACAATACTCTTATTCATCTTGAATAGCCTGATGTAAACTTGAATCCCATTAACATTCAAAACATTTCTTGATTAAATTATATACCACTACAGCCATTGTGCGATAGAGTGCAAACACTCAAATTAATACAGAGATATTGTCTTTTTGTCTTGTGGTGGGAAAATACACAGAATCACAGCTACTTATTCCATGTAAAATGTTCTCAAAACTCAGGAAAGAAGAAAGAAGAAGGAAAACAGGGGGGGAAAAAACCCAGCATGAAATAAATCCATGAGTCTTTCATCCTCAGACATGCTTTGTTTCAATATTGTTAGTATTTCCATCATTTGAATCAAGAAAGCCTTATGGTGGAATGTTTCTCACAGGAAGCCAAATTGACACAGGAGCTACGTACATGTTGACATAGAGAAAAGCAAACATTATACAGCAGGAAATGTGTCTAGTTCATCATTTATATATTCATTATCATAGTAATAAGCTTGGTCCTTCTTGTTTCATCCTAGACTCAAAGATGTTGAATACTAAATAGAGAGTGTGAAGCACAGATTGGTATAGCAACAACAGCAGTGTATACACACACACACACACACACACAGCCTTTTTTCCTGGTTTTACGCCAGTCACCCAGCTGGCAAGTGCCACCTCCATTAGAGCCTCAACAGAAAGACTGTTAATTAGCACTGTGGTACGTATTGATTCCGAAGAGTAAAGCACTGTGCATGCATGTGTGTGTGTGTGTTGTTGTTGTTATTGTTGTTGTTGTTGTTGTTGTTGTTGTTGTTGTTGTTGTTGTTGTTGTTGTTGTTGTTGTTGTTTCAGTTTGTATATAATGAATTAATTCTAATGAAGTACTTGGTCTTGTGGTGAGACTCTAGTTGACTAGTTGAGTATTCGTGTCACATTATCCACTGTCACACAGACATACACACACACACACACACACACACACTGAGAAAGCACATTGAGGAGGGAGCAAACAGTAGGTATAGACAAAGGTATTATCCTCAATCTGTCAGTGTCTTAATGAGAGAGAGAGAGAGAGAGAGAGCATCCATCACTGTTATTCTTTGTATTCAGCGCTAATCATACCTTAGTGCGCAGCATGTGATTCCATGTGAGGAACTCCTCAATGGGTCATTAAGATAAATTTGAGAGATCACAAAATTATTAGGCAAGGAGAAAAATAATTTTTTACTAGGCATTTCTTGTTAAATTCTGGTTAGATTTACTTCCTCCAGGCTCTCATAATTAGTAAATTGGGATACTTAGAAAGAGAAAATACTGTCTGGTTAAGCTGGTGAGACTCATGGACTTCTACTTTATCTTCTACTTTATCCTACATTATACTACATTATCCAGATAAGGAAAAGGTTGCACACAGAATGAGATCTGGCTCTCATTGTCATTAGATCTGTGTAAATGTAATCCATACAGCTGAAAAACGTGAGATAAAATCTGACTATCAGTCTAAAACATCACCTCACTCGCTCTTGTTAATAGTTATTTTGTGTTGGGAATTGTTCATGTACCTGTGACGAAGCAGCAACAGCCCATCAAAAAAGTTATTAGTTATTTTTTGTAAATGAATGAAGCTTAACCACTGACCAAAGAGGAAACCAGAGACTTTAAAGGTAACCGTAATGACCCATCCACTGTGATCCAATCACAGTGCAGGCAGAGTCCAGATAATGTGAATGCTTTAGATAACATATCTGGATACAGAGACTGCATTTTAATACAAACTTTAAAGGATAATACCAGTGGTTTTGCCAACCTTTTACCAAAAAAGAAAAAAAAGAAAAAGAAAACACTAATGGAGCAGTAATTTTTCTAATTGTTTTTCTTACCCTTCCAAGCCTTCCGAGTTTCAGTTAATTCAAGCATGCTATTAAAATCAAATTTTACAAATGTCCTGAGATAGGCACAGCGAACAACATGTCGTTATTATTTTTTGTCAAAGCTACTTAATTTAAGAGATTGATGTAATCACCAGGAAATATAGTCCCAAGAGAAGACAGCTTTTATCAGAGAATTTAAAAAGGACTGTGTCTTTTACAATTGGGCATACATGTTAGCTGACAAAACACTGAATTTTACCAAGTAAGATGAAAAGTAAAATATAATTTTATGTTTTGGAAAATAGTTGGCAATAACGTAATGGGTATGTGGGTAATATTTATTGGGCTCAAATATACAAAACCACCTGTTTGATCCTTTAAAGGAAGCCTTATTCCCGGATGTATTTTCAGTTCTAAAACATCCCATGTGGTAGTTAGTTTCATTTCTACTTTGCAATGTATCACCTGGATAAATGAGATGCATTTTCAAGGCCTTTATGCTATAATGGTGATAAAGATTTTGTCAGGTGATGAATTCCAACTGAACACAACACATTTTAAAGTTTAATCTAATTCATCTATTTCTTGGCCTCCTTCAAACCTAATCCTATTTTTGCTTTGGTTCTCACAAGTGTAAATGACTGACAGAACTGCTAATTTAAGAATGTATTCTTCCTAATCTCTAAACTATCAAACTGACATCGAAGAGCCATATTCATGAAGCTATAGAAAATCTGTGTTATGGAGATGAGAAAATCCTGGATGAAATGAATGTTGAACTCAAAAACATTCTCAAACTTTATATCATCATATTATTACTGAACTGTTTGTTAATGCTATTTCAGAAAATTATCTTATTTTGTGTGAGACGTCCCACTGTCCCCACTTTGATTTGTTTGCTGATAGCCAAACGGTCTTTGACAAGGTAAATTATAGCAATAAAACACATTAAATTTCTTGTGGAACTGAGAAGAGAGAGAGAGAGAAAAAAAGAAAACAAAAACAGTCTTTTGACAGTCTCACTAAAGAGGCCAACAGCTTTCACCAGAACAGGTAGCACATTTGCAAAAACAAATCTGACTAGCAGCTTCACAGATGAAAGAAAATCCTGCCAGTTGTTCTTTATTTGAAGGAAGTATCCTCTTATCAGTGACAGAATGGTGGTGGGAGGATTTCTACTCTTCAAACAAAGACCCAAAGACAATTAGAATCTAACTTTACAATTTATTGGATAGTGACCAAATGTACATAAAGCAGGTGGGTTAAGTCAATGTGCAATGTCCATGATAAGGAAAACCCACCCTCTATTTAACAAGCCAACAAGGAGGTTAGGTCATTCCAAAATCTGTAAAACCTTCAGACGCATGCGCTTTTGGGCTGTTGCAGACAAAAGTTAACAACTGAATTGTGAAATGAAACAAATTAGGATGAAAACTTTAGTCGTCAACACAAAACTTTGTCTTAGATCATAATATTTGACATATACATTGACTGGCAGTTTTTAGCAGCCTTGTGAGACAGCCGTGAAGCAAAATTAGCTCATAGAACTAAAGCAGAAATCTCTCTATTTGACTGCTGCTATGAACAACATCCATGTATAAGATGGTGACGCCTTTCTGCCTCCTGCATAGCTTTTTTTTTTTTTTTTTTTTTTTTTGTCACAGTGCTACGATTTATCAGGAAGTCATGCACAAGCTGACAAGGATTAAATTTAATATCCTCCGGTCTGGCACAGGCTATGACGAAGACTTCATTAAACTGCTCTCAGACAGCATGACATGCAATGAGCTTATAAGATAACTAAGGAACTTATAAGCCAGTGATCAAATCAATACTCACTACCAGCTTATTAGTCATATAAGCACTTAATAAAGATGATACAGGGGGGATGCCATTCACTGTTACTTAAAGTCACCTAGTCTTCTGTTTCCATTTCACAATATTTACTAATCATGGCTTTATGCTGGTGGGCAAAACTGGATATCTGGCAACAAAATTCACTTGACAGAATGGACAGATGATTAATTGCAATAATTTGCCTCCATAGAAGAAAATCTCTCTTTCCATCACCACAGATCTAACATACGTGATCCTAACTGTAATGAATAGCTGGTAAGAGCCGCTTGTGTCATACGGTCTGGGGATGAGACATCAGGAACACAAAGCAGAAAAAATGCTGAATGCTTGAAAAAAAACATGAACTAATTACACTAATTGAAGCCCCAAGGCTCTGGAGAATCGTAAGGTAAATTAAAGTAAGCAAATTATATTTTAACTAAAATAGATCACACCTAAAACCTCATATATACTGTAAAGCAACTCCCTGTAGCAGACAATGCACATATTTTATTGTCTCCTTTTTTATCCCTTCCCAACTTGGAATGGCCATTTCCTCTCACATACTTTTTCTTGTCACAGCTAATTCCCACTGTTGGCCTGGACAGACAGTATCATTATTGTGCTACTATGGTGAACATGCATTGGTTTGTGAAGGGCATGACAGGGTGTTCCTGACCAATATAGAGAACATGGGTGAATACTTTAGTGTTATTGATGAAGGAGGAGTTAGAGGGTGTAGAAGAGAGTACGATGTAATAGGCCAAACTCCTAACCGAATCATTGTGGTTGCTGAGTCTGTGCATGTCATTGCATCATTGCTACATCTATGTATAGTCCTATATACTGCTCATCTCCACAGATATGACAGTTGTTTAAACAGCACATCTCCTGTAGTGAAAGTCAAACTCTTGCACCAGCCTTTTTTTTTTTTTTTTTTTTTTTTTCTGAAATAGGTGATATTATTCTTATTACTGGTAGATTACACGCTGGAGAAAATGTGATAATGAAACTGCCAATGCAGGCTAAGACTCAAATGACCCTGTCAAAGAAAATCCTGGTGATGGTCACTGACATTTTAAATGAGGTAAATCGTGTCAGAAAGCTGTTTTAGGGGTGTAATGCTGGCTCAGTGATTATGTCACATTCACTGTACCTCGAAACTGTCTCAACTCAGAATTAGATCACATATGACCACAGAGTGGCTGAGCAAAACATGTCAGAAACAATATGGATGTATCAAAAGAAAGTGTTTGTCTTGCTTGTTCTGTCTGAATACCAAAAGTTCCTGAAAAGATATGAAGCTCACCTCAGATATATCTGTGTTACCGTGGCTGTGTGTTGATTGATCAGAAGCAAACGCTACTTAACAGTCATTTTATAACAGAGAAACAACACATTACTTACTGTTGATGATCTCAACAGCCATGTTGGAATGTTGTAGATGCTTGAGAAAACTTGTCTGACTTTTCGAGTTGGAAAAGCGGAAATTCCAAGTTCACAGCATTAGTACTGTTGCTTTCCAGCAAATCTTTCAGCTCTGGCTGCCATATTGGTTGCGTCTACATTTGCTGCATTTCATCTGGCTCCTCAAATGAATGTGAATATGAGTGTGAATGTGCACGCTTGTGTTTACCATGTGATGGCCAGGCAAACTGTCCAGGTTGTCCCTTACTGCCTCTCGCCCAGTGCATGTTGGGATAGGCCCCAGCTGCCCACGGCTGTGAACAGTTTTAGAATCCAGAAGTGGGAATCGATTTAGTAAAGTGCGAGATGAAATCTGTGCTAAAATCTCTCCAGCAACAACAGAGATAATGAGATTGAGCACATGCTGTTCACATTTGGTAGGAGTTTGAATGTAAGCAGGAATGACAACCAGCATAACAGGATCTCAACAACAAACGCAGATATGTAACACTAATATATTTTAGTCTGTGCAGACTTATTTTATGTTTTGTTTATTCATAGGAAATTGTGTGTTTGCATGACTGCAGGGTTAATACTAGTATGTAAATCCATTCAAGCGAGTGGGAAAATTTTACAGTATAATACACATAAGATATTTGGAATGATGAGATCATTTAGCTGTTATGCACAGTCATGATGAGAACATCCTTTTCTGATTCAGCTCAAAAACTTTCTGATACTGCAGCATTTGTAGAGTTTCAGAGTTCTATGTAGACAAATAGAAGATGAAATAACTTGTGATGGTTGGGCTTCTGCCAAGAAGGCATCTTAAAGCTTTTTTTTGTAACAGCTGCAGACTGTATTGATGGATCTACCTGATGTTCACAGCACCTTTCTGAACGTATTTCTATTGTTTCTTGTTTCTTGTTTCTTGCCTCATCTTGTCTGCATCTTTCTGTAGCTTCTCAACTTGCAAATCAAAGTTTTTGTCTTGCTCAGTCATTTTGTTCTTCAACCACTGAAAGGACCTCAAGTTTGCATCAAGGACAGATTTAAAGGACCATACAGTGATTGTGCACATTTGAGCCTATTAAATACTATCCATGCACGTGCTACATTACTGCCAACTGTTTTCCAAATTCTAAAACTATATTTTAATTTTTTTTTTTTTTTTTTTTTTTTTTTGCCAAATCCCCTAATTTTTTAAAATCAAATGTTCAGGTGATACACCCAGCTTTAAACGTAGTGTTTTGCCTGATAACATGCACATTTGCATGTAGAAAGCACAGCCTTTTTAATTTCTCTGGTAAAATCAGTCTTCTCTTGAGACTATATTCCCTGATGGAGACATACAGTTTTTTTTCCTATGCAGTTCCGTGTTGGATCGGCTAGATTAAGTAACTTTTACAAAAACCAACATATTATTTGCTGTGATGAATTACGTAGCTTGTTTGAAGTCTCTACAAGTTGATTTTTATAGCATATGATCTGAAGTGAATAGTAATTTATAGTGAATGAATGAAATAAATGGCTGCCTTGAAGGTAGGAAGAATACGTCAAAATGTACTACTCCAGTAGTATTTTTTGGAAGTATTTCTGTACAAGAGGATTCAGTGTAATAAAGATAAAAGTAAACATGTTTAAGAAAGTATTGTCATAATCTTTCTTTTGTGCCAAAAAAAGGATTATTTTATATTTATTTACATCTGATATTCCATCTCTGCATGGCAACAGGTTTTAAACCAAAACCTGTGCCTTTCAAATCAAATCATAAATTATAAATCAAATTATAATTATTATAAAAAAATATTATAATTCAAATTTTCCTGTAAAGCCTTCTCATCTGTTGTGGAAGAGAAAACTCTCAGTGCAATAACATATTTTTAATTAAATTAATTTAGGGGGACGTTTTTCTTGTCTTCTCTATTACTGCTTGTTAAATTCCTGAGGGGAGAGAAGTTCAAATACACTCTTGACAGAAAAAGAAAAGGGTGAGTGTAAGAAAAGAGAGGATGATACAGAAACATAATGGTATCCAGTGGTTCTAGACTGAACTCAAATTTGGCATTACTTTTTTTTTTTTTTTTTTTTNTTTTTTTTTTTTTTTTTTTCTAAATCTGATCTCTTTGCTGCTTTTACTCCTCCACCTGTCCTCCACCCACAGAACAGAATGTAATATATTGAAAGTGTAATATACTTTTGGAATTCCTTTCTTAATGACATTTATTTTTGGACACAAAGATATATAACACCATGTAGCTGTACAACACATAAAAGGCTACAGTAGTCCTGTTATTTGAATAAACTTTGAAGAATTTGCTTCCAATTTTTTTAGGGTCTTTTGGGTCTCACTGCACTGCTCTTCATTAATTTGTCAGAGGTCTCACCAGGGTCTCCTTGTTACTGCAGATGAAAAATTTTTCTTTTTCTTTTTTTTTTTTTTTTTTTTNTTTTTTTTTTTTTTTTTTTCCTGCAGCACTTGTTAGTATGATCTGTCCTGGTTCGACAGAGGAATTAGGGTGTTAAGCAGAGCTAAACTGCAACTAAATCAGCTTTCAACGCCAAGATGATTAAATTAGTAACCACAACAGGACAGAATAAATATATCAGCAACAATAACACAGAATAAAAACAGATAATAACAGATATACTGCAGTGATCCAGGCTACTGTCTCTGCCCTCGGTTCTGACTGGAAGGTTGAAACGGCAAACTGTATGCTAATCTCCATGGTTATTTTTACAGATGTATTAAGGCCTATATAAACATATGATGACTGTTGAAGGACCAAAACATGTGGGAGCAGCACTGTTCCATCTATCTCTTAGTGCTGATATTTATTATTTATTATTCAGTTCAGTATCTGTGGACTTTGTTGTCCTTGGCACTGACTTCACCAGCCTGCTGCGGCGTTCTGAATGAACCAAGGCCACATTGCAGCAAAAGACTGGAACCTGGTGTTAAGATATTCATAAATTCATTTTACAATGACAGAAGAGGCAAGCTTTGAGCTTTAAAATTGAGGTAATCAACTACTGTAACTTGTAGGTAACAAAAACAACAAAAGCAACCTGAGTAAAACAGCCCATGATTGTTGATCACATGATCAAGGACGGCCTATGTAGAGAATGTACAAAATGTATCTTAGGACTGAGATTTGTTAGACAATATGATCCCCTATGGCAACAAATTCTGTTTTTCCAGATATAAATGGACTACACCAGTCTCGGGTGGAGCACTTGAGGAGGATATTATCTTCTGATAGGACAAACACAGCGCTCAGATTGAAGTGAATCAGGAGGAAATGTTAGCCTCAGTCAGAAATGTGAGTGGAAATTGAGGGGTTGTTGGAAATGTTGCAGATGTAAAAAAAAAAAAAAAAAAAAAAAAAAAAAAATTCATCAATACACTTTGTTTTACAATTTACTGCACATGAAATGACAAAAATACATAAACTAAAAGTAACTAATTAGTTTTCTAGAAGAATTTGTCAACAAGAGCACATTATGTAGCCACTATGGCTTAAGAAACTTTTTCTGTATTAGTACACTGGCACTCCAATTGTGTTGCAACTCCTTTGCCCAAACTCCCTTGCTTATGTGTTTTTAACATTCTATTCAATAGCCTGCTGTCTGCCTTCTCCCAGATCATTTAGTAATTAATTAACTTGGTCCACAGTCTGGTCATGCTAAATCTGGGGGTGGCTTCAAACTTCTATATATTTATATATATACATACATAATAGTTTTAATAAGGGGAACAACGATGGAGTCCTTACAAATGGAAGATATATCTTCATAGTCAGACTCATCACAATTCACAAACTCTGGTGCAATGTATCATGAGGGAGTTTCACCTTGGATGTTTTGGATGTTCAAATCCCTGGTCATAAAGATCATAAAAAAATTGTTTATTCTCTGCAGAGAGAAGGCAGAATTATATATATATATATAATTTTTTCTGGAATGACAGATTGATCTGGCTAAGGTGGCCGGTATATACAGTAAGAAGCGGTTTCATGGACTATGAGGGTTCACATATTGTAAGAAGTCATGGAATGAAGAAGAGGTCAGGTAAGGGCAGGAGAGAATTTTAATTCAGTCCAGTGAAGGATTGCTAAACCACAGCCACCACAGTGCTGCAGACTTTCCCTGTGTACCTATAACAGGGTGGACAAACCTCATTGAGTGCGGAATTGATTTGTGGTTATTGCTCAGGCTCAGGCTCAAGCCTCCTATCTGGAATGTGTTTATGAATAAGTACAAATTTATTAGCGAGGGACTGGGCATTAAAAGTTTTATGCTGATGGAAGAGAATTGGAGTGTTTGCAGAGCCCATAACAATCCACTCCGGCTTTACTATCACCTTGTGTGTGTGTGTNGGGGGAGAGTGTGTCTCACTGCTTTCCCAACAATGTCTCTGGGATGTTAGATTTGTAGTGTTTGCATACTTTGAAACCACAAGATTATGACAAGACTTTGGGAATCCTTAATCAGCTTTTATTGTAAAATTTGATGACATAATTATTAACAAGGTTAGAAACAGGAGAAACTAATGGCAGCTGACAATATTGTAATGAAATGGAGAACCATATTGGAGTTATGTCACTGTTACGTGACTGTGGTCAGTAATGCTAATTCAGCATCAGAGATGATTATAGATTATTCTTATAATGGAGTTATTGTTATACCCACCATAAAATTCAATGTTCTGCCTGCTAACAAGTACATCTGAGCGTAGAAGCGATGGTCTTTTTTTTTTTTTTTNTTTTTTTTTTTTTTTAGTTAAATTTTTTTGATCATATAAAGTAAAACAACGACAACAACAAAACAAACAGAAGGGAAAAAAAGGATCTTCATAAATATCACACAAAGTCGGTACATTGTATTCAGCAAATAGTCACTAGTGGGTATGTATATAGGGCCCAGCCATATATGCATCTTCCAAAAATTTCTACAAATATGCCCAGACCTGCCTAAATCTCTCAGATTTATTTTGGAGATCATGAGTTAACTTCTCCAATGGCAATAAATTAGCCACTTGATTCAANAGATTTATTTTGGAGATCATGAGTTAACTTCTCCAATGGCAATAAATTAGCCACTTGATTCAACCATATTTCAACAGAAGGTATCTGTGGGGATGACCACAAAACAAGAATACACTTTTTAACCAAATAAATGAGAAAATTCAACAAGTAGTCAATTTCAGAGCTGACAACCAACTCAGTTTTACAGTTCAGCAAGTATATAAGAGGTGACAAATGAAATTTCTTACCAATTATCTTCTGAACTGACTCATGCACCTCAGATGCATTTTTGGACAGTCCCAAAATGTATGCATTAATGTACCTTTTTCATATTTACACTGGAAACAAAGTGAGGAAACATTGGGGTGCATCTTGTTAAGACAAACTGGAGTGAGATAAATCCGATACATAAATTTGTAATTTTGTTTCTGTAAAGAGTTAAATGTGGATTTCTGAAAGACTCCTTTACATATTGAGAGCCACATTTCAATACAGTATATATATTAGAAAAAAGAACAAGTAACAAACCTCCCTCCCCAACCTCATTCCAACCATCCGCCAAAAAAAAAAAAAAAAAAAAAAAGTACTGCTATCAGGCCATTAATTTAATTTCCAACCTGAGCTTCCAGAGTGGGTGATGTGAGGCCCACAGCATTACCATTTTCCATGACACCAAATATAGAAATGAAAGGACAGGTGTTAAAGCGACATTCAAGGCTTTAGACATAATATCAAAAAAATTGGACCAGTAGTTAGACAGTTTGGGACATGAAAAAAAACCCAAAAAAAAAACATGTGTATGATTGGCAGAGCGCAATAGGCATCTATCACAGATACCATTCAAATCAGGAAACATTTTACTAGCTTTGGCTTTTGTAACATGAATCCTATGTAGAACCTTTAACTGAATTAAAGTAAGGTGGACACAGGAAGTAGTTGAGTTCACGCTATGCAAGGCGTCCTTCCACAAATCTTCTGACAGGCTCAAGACAAGTTCCTTTTCCCACTTACTTTTGACCCAAAATAAGTCTGAGTCATGAGAAGATAAGATAAGATTGTAAAATACAGCAATCAAACCAGAAACTGTCAGTTGGGAAATAATAGCGTCAAGTAAAGTAATACTTGGCAACTTGGGAAAAGAGGAGAAATGTGTATGAACCATGCTATGGACCTGAAAATACCTGAAAAGATTTGATCTGGGTAGAGTAAAGTTAGCTATGAGCCTGTGAAAAGATAAAAAATTACTATTCATGAAAAGGTCAGAGATATTAGTAACACCTTTCCTACTCCAAATGTAGTAACCATAATCTAAATCTGCAGGGGAAAACAATGATTATTAGATATAGGGCTAAATTCCAACATTGCATTAACTTGAAGTGACTTCTAAATTGTTTCCAAATTTTCAAAGTAGAAAAGATAACTAGATTATAAATAAACATTATAGGACCCTCCAAGGGGGGCACAGACTAAGGCACGCATAGAAGAAGAAAAGCAAGACTGACTTTCCATCAGATACCAATCAGTACACCATGTGTGAAATTTTTGTATATTAACAGCCCAATAATAGTATAAAAAGTTCAGGAGAGACAGGCCACCAAGGTGTTTCTCTTGATGAAGAGTGGCCTTTTGGATCTTTGGAGTCTTACCAGCCCAGATAAATGAAGAAATCAGTTTATCTAAAGACATTTAAAAAAGACTTAGAAAGAAAAATTGGCAGACACTGAAAAAGAAAGAGAAATCTGGGGAGAATATTCATCTTGATAGAACTAATTCTAGCAATGAGGGAAAGGTGAAGGTTTTCCCATTTGGAAAAGTCAGACTTAATTTCAACACAGAAATATTACCTTTGGAAGAGCAAATTCATAGAATGAAAGACACTGACACCAAGATATCTGAAAGAAGTTGGGGAAAAATGAAAGGGCAGTAAGTTAGAGTCAATTGATATAGCAGACTGATTCAGAGGGAAATATTCACTTTTGGAGAAGTTCACTTTATAGCCTGAAAATAAACTAAAATAGTAATAATAATAATAATAATAATAATAATAATTATTATTATTATTATTATTATTATTATTCACCTATGCACTATATACAGTATTATCTGTCTGTTGCTAGATTAAATTGCATATATATAAAAAATGGTTGTGCCAGTCTTGGCATATACCACAACTATATATGCAGACAGAAAAAAAAAAGGGAAAAAAAAGAAAAAAGAAATAACACTAAAATAAACTAAATGTGTTTAAAACTTAAATGCATTGTTGTTTACCAAACATTCCTACATATGTTGGGTGGTTAGGGACCTGTAACTTATGCAACACAAATTGAGCAACAAAGCAAAATATGTTTGCTTGTAAACTTTTCAGAACATTGCATGAACAATAACAAACTCACAAAAAAAAAAAAAAAAAAAAAAAATCACAATATTACATTTTTACAATGACTGAATGACCCAGTCATCAAAGCCGGTGCGTCACAGCAAGTTCTGCTCTGCATGAAGCTCTTGACATGACGCTGCAGGTTTTTCTGTAGCAGTAAGCTAACAGCATAGTTTATAGCATAAACAGCCTTCTTCCTCCGAGTGTCAGCATTTGCTCATCATATCAGTGATGCTACAGTGCCACCTAAGGACCAAAGCTGAAAACACAACTATTACCTGCTGCCTGTATACCAGGAAAAAAAAAACAAAAAACAAAAAACAAAAAGTGACACTCATACATACATCAGATCCGTAGCAATGCTATGTTCATAAATTTGGACAAAGTGAAACCATAAAACTGTTAAAAACAAAGAGTTTGAGGAATACCAGGAGGTTGAGGGCTTAATTGAAANCCATAAAACTGTTAAAAACAAAGAGTTTGAGGAATACCAGGAGGTTGAGGGCTTAATTGAAAAAAAAAAAAGAATGAATTAGAGGTGCAGTAACATGGTCCCAGGTCACTAAAGATCTGTTCTATGCATTTAAGGGTTAAAATATTCAAAACACTATCAATTGAACAAAAGGGGTTAGAAATATAAAGCAACAAATCATCAGCGTACAGAGAAATGCAATGCTCTAAACCTTCTCTGCAGATATCAGTAAAACGTGAGGAAGATCTAAGGGCCATAGAAAGAGGTTCAATAGCCAGAGCAAATAAGAGAGATGAAAGAGGGCAATCTTGACAGGTACCTCTAGAGACTAGAAAGTAATTAGAACATAAGGAATTTGTTTTCACACACGTGGTTAGTGGCACTGCAAAGTAATCTTATCCAGGAAACAAAGTGGGATCCAAAGCCAAATCTTTGCAAGACTTCCAAGAGGTAATCCCACTCTACCCTGTCAAAAGTTTTTTCAGCATCAAGAGACACCAGTAACTCTGCCACCTTTGAGCCTGACAGACCAACCACAATATTTAAAAGTTGGCAAATATTCGAAGAAAGCTGTTGCCCCTTTATAAAAACCAGTCTGGTTCTCTGAAATGATTTCGGTGAGACAAGGATCCAGATGGCTAGCCAGAATATTTGCTAAAAGTTTTACATCTATATTCAGTAAACTTATTGGCTCCCAATTATTACATTCTTTGAGATTTTTATCCTTTTAAAAAAAAAAAAATAAGAGTTAATGTTTGAGGAAGAGAACCACGTTTCATAGAATCATTAAACATTTCCAAAACTAAGGGAATCAGCTGACCAGAAAACTGCTTATAAAAGTCAATTGGGAAGTCTGGGGCCAGGGGATTTACCACTTTTCTTTTCTTTTTTCTTTTTTTTTTTTTTTTTTTTTAGGAGCTCCAAATATTTCATCTAAACATAAGAGAGAATTCAATTCACTCTTCAAATGGGGATCAACAACTGGAAAAGAAAGAGCATCCAAAAAATCTGAATAACTGAATTATCTGCTGGGGATTCTGACTGATGAAGTTTAGAATTAAAAAGTAGTAAAGACAGAGTTAATTTTGCTAGGTTCAGAAGTAAGAGATCCTGAGGAGTCGAGGATCTCAAAAATAAAATTTGATGCTGATTGGCCTTTTAACTGATGGGCGAGTAGTCGACTGGCCTTGTCACCATATTCATGAGAGACACCCTTTGTCCTGTGAAAGAGATGTTCAGCTTTATCTGTAGAAACAAGGTCAAACTGATTTTGTAGTTTTAATCTTTCAGCATACCGTTCAGGACTCAGAGAGACAGCATATTTCCTGTCAATTTCCAAGATTGAGTTGAGAAGATCAGATTGCTTTTGCTTTCACAGTTTAGCAGCATTGGCGCTATAAGAAATTATATTCTCTCTAATCACAGCCTTAATTGTTTCCCAAAGTAAACACGGGGAGATGGAGTCAGTCTTATTGGTCTCAATAAATATGAATTGGAAACATCCATCCATCCATCCATTTTCTAAACCCGTTTGTCCTGTTGAAGGTCACAGGGAAGCTGGAGCCTATCCTAGCGGTCATAGGGCGAGAGGCGATAACATAATTACAGAAATCCTTATCAGCAAGCAATCCCAGATTTAATGCAGGACCTGAATTCAATGTGAAAGATAAATCAAGAATCAGAGGCACGTGGTCTGAAATTACAATTGCAATTAATCTACCAATGTAACATCAGAAATAAGAGCTTCATCAATAAACCAATAATCAATGCGATAATATACATGGTGTACATTTCAAAAGAAAGAAAATTTCTGTAGAGGCTGGGTTATAGAAACACCACTGATCAATGCCATCAATCTGGTCCATGAAAGAGGACAGGATTTTAGACGCTGAACAAGTATTCGATTTGGGATGTGATCAATCAAGCCTCGGGTTGACCACACAATTCACATCCCCTCCAAAAAAAATTGGAAAATGTTTGGCAGTAATCTAACGTGCATGTGGGTTGTATTTATTGGGCTCAAACTTGGAAAATCACCAGTATGCTCCCGTAAACTGGCCTATCTCTACTTGTAGCTGATAGTAGTGATAACGAGTAGGCAGCTGGAATTTGTTCATGAGTGCTAGTTGACTGAACTGATATGAAAGCATGAAATGGAGCCATCTGAGTGTTTTTATGAGAATAAGCCACCCCAAAGAGATATTTCCCTTCATTTCCTCCTGAGGGTAAAACCACAATGGAGCACAGAAAGACAAAGGTGGATGAAACAGACTAACCCAAAACTGTTGAGTTTGGACACATAGAGATAGCAATGCTTGAGGACAAAACCAGGAGCAGGCGTAGTGAATACATTCTGATGCATGTATACCTATGGTTGGCAAAAAGTATGTAATGTAACATATCTTGGGGTCTCTCAGTCCCACATCATAATAATAAAAATACAAAGATAGAACTATAGATACAAATATATGACAGCATTCCTCTGTTTTCATCAAATGAGAAATCTGGTTCAGAATCAAATCTGGGGCTTTCTTCATGGAAGCAGGACTCCTGCCACTGAGCCATCTAAGCTTTGATATAGCTGAATAGACTGGGAGTATTATTCTGCTTTGATTGTAATGGAAGTTCACATGTTGCTGAATTGATCATGAGTTAAACCAAGATCTACTGTGTACAGGCAACATGCCTCTGAAACAGGAGGTCTATATTATGGTTGTGTAGTGATGGGTGCAATATATATATATATATATATATATATATCATGCATTAAAGCATGCTTTCATCAAAACCAGACTAAAATACACTGATGGCAGTGATAGTGAAATGACATAAGTGAAGAGTGGAGGAACATGTTGTTTTTTTTTTTTTTTTTTTTANTTTTTTTTTTTTTTTTTTTAAAAGCCAGTCCAAAGAATCAGGGCATCAAGTCTCCAGTAGAGATCTGGATGTGAAATATCATTTCCTTGATTCTGCCTTCTCAATTTCTAGGTTTCATAAATTTCATTTTATCCTGTGTTTTCCAGATCATATAAAGTAAACCAAATGTTTCTATATATTTTTGTACAGGTGTATTACTGACTCTCTCAATAGATGACTCTCTCAATAGATAATACTGAATACTGTTTATACAGTTTGTTGTTTATACAGACGCTAAAACTGAGCCCGTGTTGGTGTCATGCTGTGTTATACATGTGCGGCTCTGACAGTCGACATTATTGTGTTACTTGGATTGAAGGAGCCCTGAATCAAACAGCTATGAATGTATTCTTAAAAGGCACACGTGTCACAGTGGCATCATGAATAATGTATGAAAGTTGCAGCATGCATGCTGAGGCAGAAATCATTTACATCTCATCTTTCTGACCAATGGCCTTTGCAGTCATGCCTGCAACATCAAACAAGACCCGACATGTTTTTTTTTGGGAATGTCAATCATTTTCATATTTATTTGGTAGGATTCTATCCAAAAACATTTTTGTTGCTGTTATTACATTCTTCTGTGAGCAATGTGAGGGAAACAGGTGGAGAAGAATATAAATTAACCTTTCATGCGAAGTCTACCTGTGTCATGAGGGCTCATATTGAAGCTCAACAGACTGAAACTGAAAGGAAGATAAAGCTGAGGGAAAAAAATTGTACCAAAATACAAATTTAACAGAAGGACATGAATGCTTGATTTACGGCATTGGAGTGGCTACAGTTTTTACTATCATTCTCACTTCATCCTTTGCCTTTGATTCAATTCTTATCTTTTTGTTTTTTGTACTATGGTGAACAGGAAGACTGAGCATCAGAAAAAGGTTTACGATCAACAGTGTCACTGCTACACACCTGGGGAACATAACCAAAAATGCACACAGCACTTCTCTCTTAATTGTAATGGTACAATTAAAAAAAAAAAATAAAAAAAAATGCAGAAACAACANACTTCTCTCTTAATTGTAATGGTACAATTAAAAAAAAAAAATAAAAAAAAATGCAGAAACAACATGCACACAAAATAGAATAAATTAAAATGTGGAAACACAAATTAAAAACTAGACATATGTAGATAAGTCTATAGCCCTAGAACACGTTGGGAGTTTTCTCCACCTTCATACTCTGGATGCTATGATAAGCAGATGAAGTTTGGTCAAATAATGATTGTTTGTTATTAGAGGTCTTCACAGGTCCAGTCCATTCCTCACAAATGAGTCAGGTTAAATCGCAATTATATTTGATATAATTACATCCAGGTAGGGTCCAGTGCTGTTCCTACATGTCTCATGTACTGTATGTGTGTCACTAAATTTGTATATCTAATTGGAGCTGCTTTGCACTGCATTGTGTTCAGGTCCACTGCATTTTGGATCAAGTATAATTATTTTGCAGGTCTATTTTCTTTAGTGTATATTTAATTATGTGAGTTTCGGATAGATTTTCCACTGTTTTGATTTGGGTCCATAATTGTAGACCTGTAAATACATTAGATGTCATACTGTCATGAGTACAATATGGCTGCAGTATGGATCGACCATATAATCCAGTTTGTGTTAGTGGAAAACTTATAAATTCTGAAGATGTCTTGTATAGGGTCAGCGTGGCATGTGGGGCCAGTCCTAAGTGGTTGTGGGCGCTGGGGGGTAGTGGATGTAGGCTGGGGTCCCTGCGTCCTGTCTCCCTATGGCCTCATGGCCCATCCTTGGTGCCTTTGGGGTGCCTGGGATGCCGTGGACTGGTGTGATGCCGGACATCTCTATGGGGCTCTGGGGATGTCCCTGGGGGGCGGCTTGCTGATGGGGTTGGGTGGCGCGGGTGGTGCTGGGGTGTGCTGTTCCACTCTCAGTTGCGTGACTTCCTCGCCTTGGGCCTGGGAGCGTGGGAGGTCCGGGTGTGGAC
>VXCM01006428.1:48257-75680 GCA_014773175.1 Lucifuga dentata
TCTGTGTGTTTTTGTCTTTGTGTTGTTGTTCAGGTGTTTAGCCCTCCTTGATAGAAATTGTTTATTAGTTTTAAATAAAGCGTAATAGGTTGGTCAAGGAGGGCAGGTGAAGGTCACACACTCACACACACTCACCTATGCACTATATACAGTATTATCTGTCTGTTGCTAGATTAAATTGCATATATATAAAAAATGGTTGTCATTCTTGGCATACACCACAACTATATATGCAGACAGAAAAAAAAAATTCTGAAGATGTTAGTCTTCAATTTGTAAACTATACTACTTTGTCTGGAAAAAGAAAGCACCTTTCTGAAGTTTTATTTATTTATTTTTTCCTTGGACTCTTTCTTCGTCTCTGCTGTATGTTCTTCTTTTCTCTTTGCAATATGGAAAAGCACATCCAGTGACCTCTGTTTACATTATATTCACAACTTTTTAATTTGGAAAGAATTGCTATTTTCCCAATAGAGAATTGTTTTCCTTCTTCAAAATGTTTAGCCTTAGACTCTGTGTACTATGCTGAAGATAAAAAGCTAGAGAGAGAGAGAGAGAGAGAGAGAGAGAGAGAGAGAATCACNTTTTTTTTTTTTTTTTACGTGGCATAGATAGTGTATCGAGCAGTTAAAATTAGACAAAATTGGTATGCTTCAATATAGCCAAGCAAGGAAAAAAATAATAAAATCAGAGGTCTAACTGGCACCAACTTGTTTTATTCCACATTTTAATCGTTAGCAATGGCAGACTTACCGCTCATATGTATTATGAATAAATTGGAATAGCAGTCATAAAAGAAACAGTTAAAAACAAGTATCAAGACACAGCCCACCTCCAAAGTAATCAACAACTGAGGTCAAAGGCAAGAATAGTATATTGTGTAATTCCCCATAGACAATGAAGATCCAATCTGAAAGGATGAATCAATAATGTCTCAGTACTGATTATAATGTGAAAACCAGCCCAGTAAAGCTGATTTTCCTTACACTTTATTTTAGTCTCAGTCAGTATACACAAACTACATACAACACAATCTCACACACACACAGAGACACACAGACACACACACACACACACACACACACACACACACACACACACACACACAATGCACACTATAGCTATTTAGTAGAGACACAGAATATTAATTGGCCTCACTGTCTACCAGACTAGAGCGAATAATAAAAAGTAAAACAACAGCGTCTGTGGCTCTGCCAGGATAACTAAGTGTAATAAATCTGCTGTCAGGATTTCTTGGATGAAAAATGGCACATTTGTATTCACACAGAATACTGCGTTCTCCAGAGAACTCAACCACACTCCCTTTTTTCCCTTTCTTAAACTATAACCGAGAGTTAGACTACATGCTAGGCAAAGGAGCTCCATAATCTCTATAATTATTTTATGATTCAAAGGCAATGAGGGGATTCATAAAACACAGATTTAAAATGTCGATAAGGTAGGCTGACCAGATTTGGGAAAGTTAAATACAGGGTAGTAGTACCTATTCCTACGCACCCACCCCAGTGGACACCAGCACGGGGAAACTGATGGATTGGATATTTTGGATGTTGTGGTGTGTGTGTGTGTGTGTGTGTGTTTTGGTTTGGGTGCATGCAACCTGCTTTTATTTCTCATAACTGATAAAAAGAGAAAAATATATACTTAAAAAAAAAAAACCCTGAAATATGGGAGAAATCTGGANTTTTTTTTTTTTTTTTTCTTTTTTTCAGAATAAGTCGGGAAGGCACTGTTTTGGGAATAAACAGGATGTCAGCCTAGGATAAGGGCAAATATCCATCATTCCCTCATTCATAAATGCCTGTTATCAGCATGTTTTTTGTGTTTGCCTTTAAAGAGGTGTTACAACAATATTCCCTTATTTACATTTCAGGGAACTGATTCATAAAATACACCATCATACAAAATTATGACCTGTTTTAGTGTGGAGGTAAATTTCAGCAGTATGAAATCTGGGTGACATTTTAAACCGTATTTGCCTCACATGTGTTACTGATAAATAACTTTGATATTTAAGCACTAAATTGATCAGTTATTGTATTTCAATGGCAAGTTTTGATCTAATATGAAACATTATTGTGGCACAGTTTCTGTTCCTGAAGCCTGATCCATTGCTGTCTGTCTCTCTCTCACACATGACACACACATCACACACACCTCCCATTCTGGTGTGTGGATCATATCTCTCTTATATCAGTGTTGGTCTCTTAAAATGTGGAGCTCTAAACCAGAGAATTTAGGCTTTGCAGATTTAAAATTGTCAGTCTTACTTTGAAAGCAGCGCAAAGAGTTGCTTTCAAATATGGAGCAGCTTAACACGCAGATCTTCATTGGCTTTGACCTGAGACACAACTTACAACAACTGGAACGGGAAAACAATGGGCGGATTAACCAAAGGAAAGATTTAATGAGCAATTATTGAAGTTCTTATTTAGTGTGATGACGTGTAGGTTCAGTTAGTGGGCGGACAGGGCCAGCAAGGCTTTCTCTGCTGGCCTAGAGATGGTCAGAATCATCAAATTATGTTTTTATAATTTAGTATATATTTTTAATTAATGCTATATGTATTTTATAAAGTTTGTTCCCATCAGTTTTGTTATTAACGTCATTTCATTGCTACCGGTACTCTCTCCCTCAGTTGCACCACTTCCAGCACAGCTCATAAAACTTAGAGCTTTTATCCAATCAGATTTTCCACTGCTGTCTCCGGGTAAAAAAAACTAGCCAGAGGCCTTCAGAATCTCGAGTGAATCCCCTCTGCTATTCAAGCAAATGGGACGATGTTGTTGATTGTCATATTCTTTAACCAATCAGATTTCGAGTTTGCCATGTTGGGCATATTCTTTTACACATCAGGGCCTTCTAGCTGGCCTTGGCCTATGTCATCGGAGTACATCATTATGCTACACAGCTACAGCGTGCCAGAAATTCATCAGAAGAAGAGGGCTGGTTAGCTCAGCTAACTCAAGTAAACCTAGCTAGCATGTAACGGAGCATTAATGTTTATTTAAACTTTCTTTCTTGATGTTTAGATTTTTAGATGTATGCTTTAGATTTTTTGATTAGATTTTTACTTAGTCCTGTTGTTTTTTGATGCACAATGGCTGAAGGAGAAGAAGAAATGGATTTACTAGCAGCACTTTTTTCACATTTTGGAACTGAAATGCACCGATGTACTGTACAGCCATGTCGTTAAACTCTTTATAAAGAAAGAAAGGAGGATGGACTTCGTCTTCAGATGATGAGCAGCTTTGGTAAGTTTGATGGACTTTTATGTGGCTGGAATCTGTGGAGAAGCCTGTTGAATCTGATTGTGTTATTTGTGTTTTACGGCATTTTTGCTTATTTGCTGGTCGTATGAGTAAATGTGATGGTTGTTGTGAGTTTGTTCTTGTTTCTTTGGTAATGACACTGATTTGGGTTATGCCATGTCTATTTGTGATGCAGCATCCTGCCATAATGCGTAATAATGCTACATCCTATTCATGTCTGCAGTTAGTGGGTTGTAACTGACATAGGTGTTGATCCTCATGTTAAATCACGATATTCCACTCAATAAAGGTTACTGTCACTATGAATATGGGCTGGTTACATCAAATAACGCAGCCTATAGCCCCAGTGTCATGGTGAGGTTATTCGAAGGTGGTTTAATTATGGGAGGATAGCTCTGAAGGGTTAGGTATAAAATACACGGCCTGCCACTGTGTCGTTTTGTTTTTTTTTTCATGAATTCCATCTGACGAGTTTAACACACCGAGTCCTGATGTTTTACTAACATGTCTTGTGTTAAACATGACATGTTAAACTTTAATTATGGGCAGTTACTTATTTTATTGGGAATGCTTTAAGAAAAGTGGAGTAGTTGAATCAAGATTGACCAAAAAAAAATGAAAGATTTGCGTACAAAAAAGGACAAAAAATAACTAAATAGTACTACAGTGGATTTTGGCAGAGAATGAAGAGATTAGTTGTGTTACGTTTGGCTAGATCAGCTTGAAAAGAATGACACAGAAAAACACATCCAATGAAACCATGCAAACGCAAACCAGTAAACACAGCAGTCAAAATGTAGGAAACACAAGAAAAATGGCTCCCCAAAGAGGATGTGATTTGTGATGAATGAGATATGAATAAATTTGAAGCTAAAATGCATAAAAAAAAAGAAAAAAGATTTATCTGTAAATTTAAAGCTCAGTGAGCTTTAAGAGTCTCTCACCGATGAAGCAAATGTTATTGTGAGTGAGCTGGCAGTCTGCACATGACAAATATGGTACATAAAGGAATTTGGCTAGGTTTGTGCTGTGTTGTCTAGGGAGGACTTTGCTTGAGACATTGTTTGAATCAAGATTTGTTTGGGATCAAACTACTCCCTAAACATGTTTTTTAACAGGTGAAAATATGGTTGACACTTGTTTTATTTGCACGCACCTGCCTGTCAGCTTAAAGGGGGAAGCTGCAGTGGTACGCACAGAAATAAAAGCTGTGAAAAAATGAATCGGGCATATATTTCATTTTTCCCCCTCATTAACAGCTATTACAGATCTACTGCTGACAACAGTGCAATTACTATTCTCGCCTCTACATGTTTAAGTTAATATCGTGTTTAAGTTAATATTGTGCTGTCTTCTCTCTCACCATTGATGGCTTTAGGAAGCCCTGCACACCACGTGGACAAAATTATGCATACTTATTAGTGGTGGTAGAGCAAAAATGGTCTGAGGCTGTTTTTCACTGTATTTCAGCTGAGCCCATTAGTTTAAGTGAGGAGAAATCTTAATGCTACAGCACAGAATGATAGCTTAGACAACTGTGTGTTTCCAACTTTGTGAATTAAGCAAATCATGAGACCCATGTTCCCAAAAACCAGTAGAAAGAGAAGATTAGCTTCATATTAGTTTGTGGTTTTGGAATTCAATGTTCAACATGGGAGCAATGTTGATGTGTGAATCTGCCAGCATACATCCCAGTGACAGTAAAGTCAAGATGACTGGACCATCTATTTATGATCAGAAATTAGGTTTAATCACTTGTCCACAATGCAAAATTCATTGGAATTCTGCCAAGGCATCGTAACACTAAATTTAAGCATACAAACAATGACCATCATTGATTTTTTGTGAGATGTCTTTAGCAGTTTGTACCCATAATTTATGTAGTCTCATTTGTTTTGCACATCTCTTCTTCCTCCTCCAATGTCCTGTAATGGGTGTTACAGAGTGACAAGAGTGCAGCTCTTGTGTTCAGCAGCACCATTAGACTGGGATTTCTTCCTCCAATCAGCTGTAATATTGTCTAGAAAGTTAGATACAGAGATTCTTCTGCAAGCTTGTGGTGCTTTTGCGCATGATTAAAGGACAGCATGTGCTACTTCTGCATACACACCATTTGGATCCCAGGTGTTGGTTTCCTTTTAGCATTCCAAGACAGAGGATCATTTGATTCTTTTAATTTCAGTCACCTATTTGTGAACATCCTGATGGTTTTCCACTAGGAACCACCTGAGATAAGAGGGGGATTCTTGGAGAAGTTGGATATCTCTGTTGTTCTGACACTGGTTTGAGTTGAGAGGATGTGTGAAGTGATTTTCCCTCGGTGAAAGTACCTGATATTAGCAAGAAATCTCCCGACTTTCTGTTTCCAGCTCTTCCAGGTGCACTAAAGCTCGGGTTAGGAAGCCAAATAAAGTTCATGTTAAGAGTTTGTCTATGCTGCTGAGCTAAGCTGACAGCAGTCTGCAGGTACAAAGCATGGCTTTGGAGGCTGATGGTTCATCTGAAAGGATAAGAAAACAACACTAAAATACAAATATGAATGTGTATACAATAATTATGATACTAACAAGACAAAGACATTATGCCACAATTGTTCACAGCCCAACCATAAGTCAGCTAACAGAGTTGATCTGACCTACTGCAGGGATCTGTGAGTTGAATCAATTAGCTCCTATTGTCTCCCACAGGACCATGCTGCACAAAACAGCATCCAGCCTGACCAAACACATTGGATTCACACTAACTGATGCTGGTGTGAGGTCAGAACAGAAGTGAGGTTGATAGGAAACAGAGAAGACAAAGAGGAAGAAGAGAAAAGAAAAGAAACAGACAGACAGATGACCAAGGGAGACATAGAAGGAGAGAAAATATTTGAGGATACATTTTCCTGTGTCTATTTTGGTAATTAAATGTCAGTGGTAAGTAATGACTGTAAGTCATCTAGGCCTAAAAGTGAGGGTGTAGTAATGGAGTGGTGACAAAAGCAACACAGTGATCGATCAGCCGCTCAGCTGGATTTAATGAGGAAATCAGAGTGAGTGCTAAGCAGGTTTTCAGGGTTGATGCAGGACTCAGGAATGTCCTCCATGAACCCTGAGGCTATATGTTAAATAAACATTTGGCTAAAAATAGATATGGAATGGAAATAGAATATCTGTTTTTTTTTTTTTTTGTTGTTGTTTTTTGTTTTCCCTCTTAAACCACCTTTAATCTGAATTAATAAACAACTGAAACCCAGTGGACTTTTTAATGAAGATATTTAAAATTATGATCATACATAATCAAATCCCTTCATGACTCTAATAGCTATATTTCACTCATGTTAGATTAGATAGATTACATTAGATTAGATTAGATTTGTTGAAACCTGAATATAATTTGAATGATCTTTAAATCAGGATGTAATATAAAACCAAATTCATGGTTTAATATACAACTTAATAAACTAGCACAGTCAGGAACTTGCTCGATTTTATCAACACTGTAATTTAATTATTAAAATGGAGCCCCAGTCGTGCCAAGAATTTACAAAGTGGATTTGGCATTTTTAAAAACGTCAAATCTACTACAATCGCTAGAAGAGCGCTGCAATCTGAAGAGTAGGAACATAAGGTCATACACAGTGAGCCTTAACTTTTGACAAAAACACACTGAAGCATAACAGTAGTGTTCACCTTCCTCCTCCCCCTCCTCCTTCTCCTCCTTCTCCCCCTCCTCCTCCTCGTCAATGACCTTGTTAGCCTAGAAACACTTGAGTGCCCTTAGCTCAGAGCAGAAAAATTACAATTAGCTGCTTTTCTGATCTCCACTTAACCAAGGATGATTCTCTTGCTAACCTGGACGACTTTGAGCAGACGTAGGTCAGCCTGACTGCTGCAAAAAATGGAAATCGACTGTTGGTGGAGAATATTTGAAGAGGTGCTGTATTATATTGAGAATCAGGCTTCATGCTCAGACTATGTTTAATTCTGTGCTCATTCCTGGCTCAGATTTTGGCTCAGATTTCTTTAACAGTCAATATTCTTTATATGTCTGCCAGGATATGTTGGCTGTAATGTTAATTAACTCAGATTCCTCATCTGAAC
The DNA here is from genome assembly GCA_014773175.1 of Lucifuga dentata. Classification (NCBI taxonomy): domain Eukaryota; kingdom Metazoa; phylum Chordata; class Actinopteri; order Ophidiiformes; family Bythitidae; genus Lucifuga; species Lucifuga dentata. Next base: position 55,636 of record VXCM01006428.1, read on the forward strand.
CCTCCGCTGAGCCGTCTGATCCTGGCAGCTCATAAACATAAATCAACTCAGAGCTTTCCGTTACAGTATTACACAGTCATATTGGCTGACAGGCTCCAGGTGACTGCAGACAAGTTACACACAACAGCCACAGCCAGTGAATTATGCGCCACATTGCTGGAAGAATCCATCCAAGATTAGGAGAGGATGATGAGAAGTTGGGGATTTTCTGCATGTCACTCTAAGTCACATTGAGATTCATCATCTATTTCTCCTTCTTCAAAACAGTGGAATCTTAACTCTCCTCCATTATCTTCTGTTGATCAGCTCACCCACACAGGCTGTTTGTGTGTGTGTGTGTGCGTGTGTGTGTGTGTGTGTGTGTGTCAGAAATACCCAATAAACACATGCAGAAGGCTTCAGTATCAGACCAGGACAAAATAGTGCTGGTAAACAAAAAGGTTGCCTACCTTTTCCAGAAGGGAAATTAACTTGGCTGCAGCCATTAAAGGACCATACAGATGATTTATCATGTTTATGCCCAACAAATACTACCCACGTACATGGTATATTACTAACAGCCATTTGTCAAAGCGTAAAACCATATTTGTTCCTGTTATTTTGCCACATCCCCTAGTCTTTCTAAATACAATGTTCAAATGATACACCCATCTTAAAATTCAATAGTTCGCCTGCTACTGTAACACATATCTGAATGTATAAGGAACAGATATCTTTCATTTCTCGATAAAAGCTATCTTCTCCTGGTATTATATTCCCTGGCGATAACATGACATGAACCGAAACCAATGGCAGTCTGGATGGTGGGATAAACTATATTTACCGCTCCCATAGTATGTTTTGGGAAATGGTTGTCAGCACCGTAACATGTATTGCAATATGTACTGTACATATTGGGCCGCTGTTGGTTTGAGTTGTTTGTGTTCTAATTTATTGTAAAAGTGCACTGTGAGAACAACAATAGCATCTGTGCTTTCACACTAGCAAGGACGCTACTTTACGTATCATATACAATAAGCATATAAATTATAAATTACAGTGTCCATTCAAATAAATGAGCAGTTCAGGAGGTTGGCTAGAGGGCTCACTTGTGGTCATTGAACTAGAGTTACCATGTGTAACTATCCATGTAACTTTCATGTTCTTTGTTGGTAGCAAAGTTGTGTATGTGCATTTTATCATTAGCATAATGATAAAAATCACAGAAGAAAAACTGTTTTATCATTTGTTGACATCATCTGTTTTAGTCTCTTCAATTCAACATAACTCATGTGTTTGTCTTCACATTGAAGTGGATAATAACCGTTATTTTGTTCAGGTGATGTGCATTTATCATCTGTTGAAAATTCTTGTAATCACAGAGAGCAGTTCCACCTACTCTGTCTTCCTCCAACAAGGCTGGAAAGTAGTTCATCATCACTGCTGTGTTTGGCAGAGAAACTTTATAAGACTAAACTAATTAGAGAAAACAAATGAGATAACAGTGTTTATGACAACATAAGTCAATTTGTTTCCATAAACAATATGGGGCTTTGTGAATACAGGCCCTAATAAGAAAGTATGATAAATAAAGAAGTGATCTATTAGGGTGCCTTCACATATTGGTGGTCTTTCTCAAATATCATCACCTATTTTCATGCCTTGCTTGGGCGCCTTGCTTCCACTGCTCATTGAAAACAATGAGCAGCGGAAGCAAGGTACCCAGGATAAAGCATTAAAAAAAAAAATCATTTCATCTTTTTTTTTTTTTTCCAGTTTCAAATAGGATCGATTTCACATTTCCATTACAGCAAAAACATGAAAAAAAGTGAAACATTATTAAAGATTAAACAAATGAAAATGTATACAGCACATCTCATCTTTGTTTGAAAAAAAAAAAAGTATTCATACCCCTTAGCTAATAGCATTTTTATTGAGCTATGTTGAGTTGTTCCAAACCAGCCCTTAACGACTCCCCATTGAAAGGGAACATCCCAGGAGAGGGTGGGCTGAGTCAGTGATGTATAGAGGAAGCAGCTTGTACCACCCATAGAATACATGTTCTGCATGAGTGATAATCACACAAAGGCTTTCTGCCATTTTGAACCTCTTTGAAACATAATGAAAAGTGGTTTAACACCAAAACGTTCATTCACAAAACACGTGGATGACATCTGGGAATACACCGCTTGACATATTTGAGATCACTGTCGCGTTAAAGACTGATTTGTAAAATTGTTGATCTAAATCAGCTGCTCTGATATTATAGATCAGTATGATTCTGCTGTGAACATGAATAAAAAAAAAAAAAAAAACGTTGAATTACTGCCCTGATTCATTGAGACATGGCAGGAATTACAGAGTCATGCTGTATATAAAGGTATATATGCAGAGTGTGTGTGTGTGTGTGTGTGCGAGCGCGCATGCATGCGTGCGTGTGTGTTTGTGTGTCTTTTATCAAGCTCGGGTCCTCTACCAGAGGCCTGGGAGTTTGAGGGTCCTGCACAGTATCTTAGCTGTTCCTAGGACTGCACTCTTCTGGAAAGAGACCTCAGATGTTGTTCCTGGAATCTGCTGGAGCCACTTTCCAAGTCCCAGCAAATTAAAAGTTAAATTACATAATTAATAATTAATTAATAAAAAAAATAATAAAATTAAATTGTTTAATAATTAATTAAAGTTAAAGTAAACAGCAATGAGCGCTTGTATTTCATTCACTGTGCAATTCATTGATTAGAAACAATGAAGTTAGAAATGGACGTGCCTGCAGTGCCTTCCAGATTAAACAAAGGGCTTGAAAAGTCTTCCTTCATGGAACTTGTATTTGTAATTCAGCCAAGAATCTATCTGACCAGTTTTCCAGGAATAACCCAGATGTACTGAGACCTTTGACCCTGTGTCACATTTCAGAAAGCTGCATATTTCATAGCTGCATCAGTGTGTCAACTTGTACATCCCCCACTGAGGTCTTCTCTGAGAAGAAAAGTCATATTCACCATCACAGTTTTAGTTTTAACACACAAAGGTGGAAAGTAAAAGTTCCCCTGGAGCTTTAAACACAGCGCAGTAAAAGTTGGGCTTCAGTGAGTCTTATACTATCAAAGATTTAGCCTCACTGAGGTTCTGACTAGACATGATAAAAAGTAATTGAGCTAACCACAAACTCTTTATTTTTCATAAGGGCTAGTTCAAAACTGCCCAAACAGTTCTTTAAAGTCTTATGTGTCCCCTCAGGAAGCTGTGAAAAATCTGAAAAAAAAAAAGAAAAAAAAAAGTTGCTCGTTTAATCAGATTTCTTACGTTAGACTTCAGAGAAGAAAAAAAAAAAAGAATAAAAGCCTAAAAAGTGATATGCAACTTGCTGCATGCTGAAGTTACATATGCAAATTAGCGAATGACATCATCTAGCAACTTCTGGTGTCTTTTGGAGAAGGCCTTGGTGACTTTCCACAGAAAAGGGTTGGCATGTGATACAGGACAGATACTGTTAAATCAAGAAAGGCAAAATGCTATTTTGTGTCTTTTCAAAGAGAACACCTTTTTTTGGAAGGATTCATGTGCAAGATGTGATCACAGGCAAAAGAGTTCTGAGGAGATGAAATTGATTTTTTTTTTTTTTTATATATAGGTCAGTTTGAGTGCCATAGGGTGCAGCAAAGTTAATAAGTTAACTTTGGTTCATGGTTAACCCATCCTATTCTGTTTGTCTTAGCTTTCTCTGCCCTAACATCCATTCCCTTACCCTATTTATCCTTCAATCATCACCTCATCCCCCTTGATCCCACCTTTTCATTCCACTTCATATATAATGCTCCCATGTCTCCTCTCTCTCTCTCTCTCTATCTGGTAGTATCTGGGGGTCCTTATAGGCTTGGATGATACATTACCTGAGAGATTTAACCCCCACACCAAGTCTCAAGCGAGATCTCCTCCATCCTCATGCTTTCATCATTCCTCAACATGCAATACAACATTCACATCATCACCGCTTTAAACACCAATTGTTATGGCGAGCTCTTTGCTGATGAAATGGCATTGAAACATATACAGCCTGTAGAATGAAGAGAAAAATGCCATAAGGAGAGGCAGATGCTGCCTGCTCCTTGAATGGCCTGATGTAATATCAGTTACAAGTAAACTGTCAAGCTCAGCTAAAGTCTGCCTTCCCATAACTTGTCTGTATGTGGAATGGAATCATTGTCTATTAAAAAAAACCATCTGCTGCAAGTTGGCACACCAAAAATCTGTCTGAAACAATAAACGAAATTAACCAGGAACATGTTTCCTGCTAATCTGACTACACTTTCCAAATTCAATCCTGTTTGTATTAATTAATTGGTTAATTGGCATCTAAATGGGCTTTGGCACATCAACAGAACACCCACACAGCTGTTTTCATTTATTTTCGCTGATCAGACTTCTTTGTGGGCCGAGTGTGAGAGCTTGATTGATGTCTCCCTGCCTCTCCTGTCATGTTGGTTGGGTAAGACAAGTTACACCGTTGCAATTCTTGTAATTGTATGAACATTTTTTACCTTTACAGACTACCAGAGTTGTTCTACTCCACATCAACCTGAGCAGAGTTTGTTGAATTAGTTGGACGAAGTGAAAACACTTGTATGGTGTGCAGGGCTCCTGAAAAGTCTCCTTTCTGCCTTGTGATGCTTCATGCATATCAATAATGTCTGCACACTTAGTACATGGCAAGACTTCAGTTATCAATTTAAGATCGTGATTAATAAGTTTTGATTGTTTTAGCATAGGGGTTAATATAGTTAAGTTAATGCTCAAGATGTTCTGTTGTGCAATTTTTAGTTAGTGTCAGTGAACCTATCAGATAATTGGGCAACAACCTACCAGTCAAGTGAATTACCCTGTCATGGAGATTTGTTATCAGTGGGAAATCTAGTGTTGGCTGATAGACAATGAGGTGGCTGCAATTGTTCATGGTTGTGTGTCTACACAATTAATTTTTGGTGTGTGTGCTAAATTAAACTCAGCTAAGCTTTTTTTTTTTTTTTTTTTTTTACATTTTTGTGTTTAGTGTTTGCTAGATGCAATAGCTGTTTTAGAGTTGACTAATAATGTCAAAGCAACATTTATTAACATCTAAACCTAAATGTTTCCACTGTTCTTACCAATAAATATGTCTTCATGAGCTGCTGAAGTCAAGTCAAGTTTATATGTATACAGTATCACAATGTCTCAATGGGCTTTACAGACCCACACATTAGCGGTTCCCAACCCAGCCCAAGATCTCTAAGAAGACGAGGAAAAACTCCCTAACAACCTTATTGTATAAGGAAAATGGAAGAAACCTCAGGAGAGGCTATTCAAAGAGAGATTCCCTCCCCCAAATGACCGAGAATAATTTAGAATAATTGAATAATTTAGCTTGATATTTTTAGAGAAAAGTGATGATGGTTCTGTGGCTGTAACACTGAAATCTTTGCTTTGAAACTATCAAGCATAGAAACAGAAGAAACTAATGTGTCTCCTCTCTGCTCTTTGATCAGTGTGTTCTTACTGAACTGACTAAATTGGCCGTAGGACTGTGAGTTTTTTGATTGCTTGCCATTGTTGACAAGTGCATAGGCACTGTGAGTCAGCACAGACCTGATATAAATTGCTTTAATTCTGACTTTCAGTGATGTTTTTTCCTCCTCTATTTCTAGAATTATTTTTTTCTTTACTCCTCCAATTGGGATTTTTGTAACGCAGTCATCCTTGCAGGTTTAGTCAGTAGTTGCTGTTGCTCTCAAAGGGGAATAGGATTATTTCTTCATGTCATTCACTGTCACTTGCTTTCTCACACACACACACAAACGAGAAGGTTGTCCCGAGGTAATTGATGCCATTGGGACATGCACATTCCATGCTGCCAAATGAGCTCCTTGAAGCAGAGAGTTTGTCAGGGTCTTGGCTCTGGATGGACAAGTGTGATCCTTGTAGGACTCATATTCCATGAAAGCAGAGCAGAGATTAGTAACTCTTCATTTGGAGAAGCCATAGAATCCATATGCAAACACAAACACATTTAACACGTTTAGGCCTAAACACATATTAAGGCCTACAAATTTAGTGTGATAACATGGCTTTCATGTAACCACTGAATTACCATATATACTCGAGTATAAGCTGAATTTTTTTTTAACCAAATTTCACAACGCAAATTGGGAGTTGACTTATACACAAGTAATTAAAATCAGATCCCAGAGAACTACATTTCCAGGGGTGGAAATGGTACTCATTACCACTACCCATGGAAAATAGTTTAAATCATACCTTAGAATGAGATATTTCCTGATAAACATCTTATTTAGCACATTTTGTGGTGGCCAGTAAGTGCTGTTGTGACCCATCAGTTATGGTAATCAGCTGCTGAAATAAATATCATGTTTACCGGTACGTGGATTATTTTCATCAAATTAGAGGATTACTATGACAATACCCAGAAAAACAGGTAATTTGCTAAACAAATAAAATGATGGAACAACATCAGGGNATGACAATACCCAGAAAAACAGGTAATTTGCTAAACAAATAAAATGATGGAACAACATCAGGGGGTTGACTGAGGGAATTCCAAAACTCCTTATCGAGGAATGTCCAGCACATAGACAAGCCCGCATTGACTCAGGTACAGGATAATTACTGAAAACACATAAATGGGTGAGATAATTAATAAAAAAAAAAAGAAAAAAGAACCTCAGCATAATTACACAGCTAAATAAGCTAAATAAGCACCGAGATAATTATAGCTCATTTGTAAAGCTCTCCTTACCTTCATCAATGCAATTCAGACAAGGAAGACGAGTCTGGAAAACTTAATGTTAGCTAATGTCACTTATGGTAATCAGCTGTTTACCGGTACCAGTACCTGGATTATTTTCAGAAAATCACAGGAATGCTATGACAATTCTCAGAAAAACAGGTAATTTGCTAAACAAATAAACTGATGGAACAACATCAGGGGGTCGGCTTATATGGGGGGTTTCTTTAAAAATCTAAATTTGCAGGTCAAAATTGGGGGGTCGGCTTATACTCGAGTATATACAGTAGTTTTGGTTCAAAAATGAGTCTGCTATATAGCAAAATAGACCATTTTCATGAGTGGCTTTGGAACAAAAGCAACTTTCTAGCCAAAAATCTGCAAGATAAATCAGCAGAGGTCTTCAAAGGGACCCAAGCAGGGTCAGATTGGGATCCTAATTTTTACTGGGATTTTAAATTGTCAACGGGGAGGGGGGGGGGGGNTGGGGAGGCAAACGAAACAGACGGAGAACCCCAGAGTTTGGTTTCATTTTGTCGCTCTCTCTGCTTTCGCGTTGTTGGGGCCACCCGAGGTACCAACATTCCAAGTTGTTGACAGGGGGCAGGGGCTACTGGCCCACAGATGGCTGCGGCCCACCGGGAAAAGCCCCGCTTCTCCCGATGGCCAATCCGACCCTGGACCCAAGGACAGCTGGGCCCGACCCAAGAGGGATCCATGGATTATTTAAGCTAGGCCAAGATGTAGTCAACCATAACAGACCCAAATAGAGAGAGCATCATTTACCAAGCAGCTTTTCATTCATTTTTTTCCCCACATCAACAAAAAAACACCTCCATTTTTTTTCCTGCGCTTCATTTGAACCATGTGATCAGAACTGACAGAAAATCTGCTTGGATCTACTTGGCTTTAAGACATATTAAGACACATGCCAGAAGTTGGTGGCAATAGCGTAAGACCTGATCTGACCTGATTAGACTGAATATAATTTGGGCACAACCGACTCAGGTCCCAGGTTAGATCTTGGTTTCCAGACACCAGTTGGAGCTGTGAAGAGTAACAGTGAAGGAAGTAATTTCTGGTGAAGTTTGCTAAAGGAGCACACCACAACACGTAGTAACATCTGCACAACAAGGAAATTTGATAAAGGTGATATAACAAACGTGGTATGATTCATAAGAAATGCATAATATGTATGTATATTCATCCAGAGCATGAAAGTGTATTAATTTATAGCTGTAGGACATTAGTAGTATTTTTTTTTTCTTTTATGTACTCTCATCTCCCAGCCTATCCCATATGTATGACATCTTTACAGAACATCAATGTAGTTAAAGTGCAAATGTTCCCTTGTACAGCAAAGGTTGTTGATTACTTATTACAGCTGATGCAAATGCCATCAGCTTTTAACATTATGTGTACCAGACTGTATACCATAATGCAATTCAGTTACAAGGCACTCCAGTAAATGCATCTTTTCTGAGGAATGATGAAAGTCAGTCTGGCAAATGCAGAAAATATCATATTAAAGTGAGAGCAGACTTGAAATAAAGTGGATACAACAACGAAGATGAAATACCATTGCTCAAATACCGTGTGATGAATTGCATAAAATAGTAATAGCAAAATAGAAATAATTGCATAAAACAGTAAAAAAAAAAAAAAAANTAAAAAAAAAAAAAAAAAGTTTGTAATAGTGAGACATTCTTATACACCTCTTTTACCCTAATTGCTTTTACAAACTCACAGCATCTCTTTAAGTATCTTTCAGTCGGTTTCTAAAGTTTACTAGGCTTAATTCCAGATGGCCACTGTCTTGTTAGAGCTCAGAATTGGACAGAAAATTCAAACCAGATGTCTCTTAATTCTGCTCTCCTCTCTATTGACCCAAAGAAACTAACTGATTTGGATCAGAGGCTGTTTCTGCTCGGTGCTTTCGTCAGCCCATACAGTCTAAATACATGGTGCGAATCATTGTGCAGCCGTGCTGTCTTTGTGTTTTAGCACCTTTGGGAAAATAAAATAAGTTAATGGTCTCCTGGCCACTTGTCAGTGCAGTGCTACTGTTGTTCTGCTGGTTGTGAATCTAGACGATCAATTGTATATTGCTTCACCTTAAAAACCTATTTGTTCTGCCACTTGTAGTAGTGGATTTCAATTCCATCCAAGAGGAGGTGATAGAGGGATAAGGAAAAGCCATTGGAGAAGCTAGCCATGCTCGAAGAGAGGACACAGTTATATATAAATCCTGCCTTCTATGTGTCTAGTGGGTAGAAAAGCCAGAGATTTGGTCAGAGCTCGATCATCTCCTCCAGGACCAGGTCTAGTCCTGCAGGCCTGTGTGGGACTCCACAAGGACACACATAGCTATTAGAGCAGACTCTTTAGAGGACAGAGAAGGGAAGAGAGAGAGGGGTAATAAAGGTTTCACTAAAAGCTGTCAGGCTGGCTGTCACAGAAATGAGGGGAGGGTTTCATTTTCTTCTGTGCATGTGTGTATGTGCTTGGAATTTCATGCATGTTTGCTTATGTGTGTGTTTTTTGGTTCCCTTGGGGAGAATATTTTCGGATTTGGAGGCAACACAATATGCAGGTGACACACAAACGCGGTGGATGTCAGATACTGGATGTCCTTTTTTAGACATTTTGCATCCAGTGTTGGTGTCCCATCATCCCAGATGGATGGTGTCAAGCAGCTTAATGATGCCTGTTTTTCCCTTGTGGGCTCTGGCTAACACAGCAGTTTACATGGAGAGCAACAGACCAGCTACCTGTTTGTTTCTCCCATACACAAATACTGACGAAAGGCAATACCCAGATATCTTTATCTCGTGACAACAAAATTATATCTATAATTTATATCTGCATTTATATAAAAAACAGAAGCAGACATGAACCAGTATTAGTTGTGAATAATCTGCCTTCTTTTTATTTTAAATGGTCTGTTGTTACCTAATCACATTTTGGTGATAGAGGTCATAGAGGTCAGTTTTTCCTGACTTGCACATCTCCCTCTACAGCCACAAAAGCCTTTACACATTTTCTTCAAGAGGTGAATCGTGCTCCCCAAGAAGATGAAAATGAATTTGATGTTTAAAGGTTGATGAAGTTCCCCTTTAAGATTTTCCCTTCAGTGGAACTAAGTGGTCCAGCCCAATCCATGAAAAGCCAAAGACCATTATTCCTCCTATACCACATGTCCACATACTTTGTCACATGTAGTGTACCTGAAAAGTTTCATGAGAGTATATACATGGTTCATGGTAACCAAATTTCCCCTTTAACCATGTTTACATAATTTAACGTGTTTATAGTAACAACTGTAGGAATGTGTGGTACAAAAATGTACTCCTAGGCATGTCCGTGTATCCTGATGCTGATTCAAAACACCAAAAAATTCAAGCTCTATTCATGCTACAGTGAAAAGTTAACGGTAATAAATGTTTGCAAATTAATTTATGTATTGATTTTGACTTTAATTTGGCTAAGATAATTTGGTAAATGTGTTTCCATGACAGCTGCAGTAACATAGTATTCAATAATCTTGATATAATCACATTATTGACATCATGTACAGAGTATGACAATACAAAGGCTTTCTGTATTAATTCCCTCTAACTTTAATATGCAATGTTATATATTTTAGATAACGATGTTTTGTTCTTTGTAGCATATTAACAGGCTGAATCAACAGGAGAAGGAATGACTTTCTTAGTTTGTCTTAGTCCAGGCATATTTAGTGTAAATACTCCCATAACATCATATGAACTTACATTTACACACTGACAGAAATAGATCCAACGTCGTGGATTTAAAAAAGGACCTTCACCCTCATTTCTCATTTCATTTTACTTAACATGTCTTCAGCTGAGCCATCTAAAATGTCATTTCAGAGGTCTGGAGGACTATATTAGGCATATAAATCCTGTCCATTAGGAACAGTGTGTGAGAGCAGACGATATGAAATCTCCCTACAGCTTCACAGCTGACACATTAAATGTCATTTAATCAGTCCGTCACAGACTGAACCTCCCCTCATAACCTCCCCTCACCTCCTTTTCTCTTCTTATTTATCCATGTTTTTCTCACTTTAAATTCAGAACTACATGACCATACAATATTACATTATGTTCATACTGGTTGTTTGCTGATCTCTACAGGAGTTTTTTCCTGATGAATTGCAAGTCTTGTGTGAACTTTGGTGAGCAGTTGTGCTCTGATCTCCATTGCGTACTATCTCAACCTCATCAAACAACCCTATTTCTTTTTAAATGACCAATGAACATTTTTTTTTACTCTCTCTCTCTCTCTCTCTCTCTCTCTCTCTCTCTCTCTCTCAATATATCTCTTTCATTTTATTTATTCTGTAATTAGAGTTTATGGCAGCCCATAGAACTGATTTATTTTTAATGAAAACTGACGAATGGATTGAGGTCAACCCAAGCAATATAGATGCACAGCTTCAGGCAAATAATGTAATGCTTCTAGTCACTAGAAGGATTGCACTAGCACTAGAATCTGGTGCATCTACATGTCCAAAGTTAAAGTCACATTTTTGCCTGTAACTCTTTAACCCTTTACATAAGTTGCTTCCCTGAATGTCCCATAATATTGTCTGGTCCATTTCACTTATAATGTGAAGGTGGAGGTTTGTGGAGGTTTTTTTTTTTTTTTTNCTTTTTTTTTTTAAGACACTCCAGTGAAACTCTAGTTTATTTAACTTAACGGTTTATTTAAGGGGTGTTTTCACACAGTCTATTTGCTAGAATCTGAATCAGGCACTAAATTGTTAAAATGTTGCATTTACCTCTTAGTTTTATTCAATTCTACATAATAAAAAAAATCCCCAAAAAGCCAAAATATAGCAGAAAAAGTTCTGTGAGAACATTAGAATCAGAACCTTTATTGTCATTGCACAGAGTACAACGAAATTTGTGACAATCCTTGATGGTGCATTCACATGTAATCAAACAAAATAAAAGTGTGCAACCACATAATCAAACAGGGAGGAAACAATTTCTCTAAAGGTAAATATGTAGATAAAAAGTCTAAAAATATGTATTTTTAAATATATAAAATTTTCCGCAATCCTATGAACTTAAGCTGCAGAGAATATTGCACATTTACTGAATTGCATTGGATTGCATTGCATTGGACCTTTATACGAATAGTGCAGTTGGAAGTGTAACAACAGTGTTCAGTGTTTGGCAGAGTTTAGTGTGCAATTATGGCTCTTGGATATAAACTGTTTTTTAGTCTGTCTGTGTTTTGATGGTGATGAACAGGTGATGTCCAGGATGGGTTTTTAAACCTTGGTTACTCTGCTGAGGCAGCAAAAGCTGAAGATGTCCTCCAAAGAGCACAATGAGCAGCCAATGATCTCCTGAGCTGTGTTGATGACTCTCTGGAGAGCTCTCCTGTCTGCTGCTGAGCAGCTGGCATACTAGCTGGCATACCAGCTCCCCAGTCGTAACTTGGTTGGGGAGAAAGAAAATCAAAACAGGAAACTTAACTTTTAAATAAATATGGAAGGATAACTAAATAACATGAACAGAGATTGAATCAGGATACTTTCCTGCATATGCCAAGAAAACTGTGGCATCAGAAGATGAATTTTATTTCAAGACAATATCTAGAATGTCATTTGTTGTTGTATTGTGCTTCATATTATGTGAGCATATTATGTGTGCAGCTTTCAGATGACTGAGGATAGAGAACATGTTGAGCACATACAACATGCTAAATTTCAACATTTTAATTTGAAGCTGTATTAAGTAAGATTGATATGTTACAAACTTTTTAAAGCATCCATTGCATGTGATAATCAAAGTGTAGTTTACTTAACATTAACCATACACAAATAGCCATCTCTAGTTTAACAGATCAATGGATTCCTCTGTAGTTGGTTTGGAAGTAGTGCAGATCATGTTCATACCACAAACACTGCTTCAGTGTTCTTTTAGAACCGGACTGAGACCTCCTTCTCAAAACTGTCTTGTTGCACTTGCTGTTTTCAGAGCTGTACCAAGGAGGGAAACATGGAAAAAAAAAAAATAGTCTGATTGAGATCATAGGTGTGAAACTGTCCTAATGTTAAGTTTGTTAAAGGGCCCTTCCTAATGTGCCATATATCTCTAGCAGCCCATTGTCCACATGCATGACCAAATTGCTGTTCTACAGCTCCAAAAATATGGCTTAGCCCAAGCCAGCAGAATTCACCTGGCTGATCAGTCCTTAAAGATGCTGTCTGTGCACTCATGGGTCTTTTTCTGGTGGTTCTTTAATCAGTGAACTAATAGTGTTATCACTTGTTTTGAATTGAATTTCATTCATTAATGTAACTGACTGAAATAATATTTTCTAGTTAGGCTTCAATCACATTTACTATAAACATCAACTTTAATTTAGCAATAATTTTCACAATATTTTTTTTCTGTATGTGAGATAAAGTGATTTTTGCATTTTGTGAATGAAACTTTGTGTTTTTGTCAGGAGGACTTTATTTCTCTTGAAGAGAATACTAGTTGAACGCTAGTTGAAGAATCAGACGTGTAAATTAACAGGTGAGGAAATGGGAATGAACGAGATAGTGAGAGATAGACATTTTGTTTTTATTCTAACAAAATCATAAAACCAAACTGTATTATTTTTCTTGTTTTATGATAGGAATATAAAGCATCAATATGCTATCATAAACTAGATGCAGACAGAACAAAGCCTAGAATACAGTGAGTATGTAATGGGGGAGTCAGGTGTACTGAGGTAAACATAATGCCCAGCCAGCCATAAGAGGTTAGGTACCCTGCAGAGTCAAGCCAGGCCATTCCAGCTTAATAAAACACCCAGCAAGCTCTGTCATTTCCTGCTGTGGTTCAACACCTTGAAGGAGACATGGACAGGCAGCAGAATGATCAGAGCTCCAGAGGACAAAAAGCAATGCATATTGACAAATGCATTAAGATAGTGTTCTATTCATTTATTTTGTTTGTTTTGCAAGTTGAAACAAGCTGTTGGCCTGATATTCAGATTGAGAACTACATTTAAATGAGAATGCTCCTTCGGGTACTATATATCCAGTCATCCCAGGATTTATTGTAACTATAAAACAGCAATACTTATTTAAAAATTATTCAATAGTCGATGACAAACTCAGCAAGTGAGAGACTGGGATGTTTTGGCCTGCAAAGGCTTTCATTGGAATTCTGGATTTATAAGCTATGTGGAAGCAGGACTTTCTCTGCTAAAGCCTATTTCAGACTTCAGAATTTCATCCATTCAACAATTTTTTGAATATCATAAACAATAACCTGATATTAGATGCAAAGTGGCACTTGCTTTGATTCACGTGTGAATAACGTGTGAAAAGATGCAATCTGAGGGAGGCACTGATGCATCAGAGATGCCCATGCAAGAGCTGAATCTCTGGACCTGTCAGGGAATGTTAATCCTCTAGTGTGAAATGTGGTGTGACTGTTAATGACTGCAGTAATGAGCTACAGCCAATCAGAGTGCAGAAACACAGGGTGAGGGGAAACAAGGGGAAAGAGTCAGAACACTAAGTCATTTCCTGTGTTATGTCTCGTGCATTTTTGTGACTTGAGATCAGACAGACTTGTCTGGGATTCCTGGTGAAAGATCTTATAATTTGTGACCCCTGTCACTGACCAGTCATGTAGTTTGTAAACCACAATGACTCACAGATATACTGTTATACGATGATTTTGAAAGTCGTATGATGTACATGACTGAATGAAATTTGCCCGTTGAGGCTTGCTGTTACTCTATTGAGTCAGACTGTGCATCCACCTGTAGTAATGTATGTTCAAACAATTAGATACTTGAAGAATCTGACCTTCAGCAAATCATTATGCATAATGCATGAACACACAGAGAAAGAGAGACAGAGAGAGAAGGGCAGATGATTCAAAAAAGTAATGCATTTTAAGGAGCATGTTTAACGTTCAGTCTTTTTATTCACTGTGCAATGACCTTTTGGAAACCAGACAGAAAAAGTGTATGTGTGTGTGTGTGTGTGTGTGTCATTACGCATTCTTTAAATTTAAAATGGCATGACACAGCACTAACTAAACAATATCCTTAACCCCCACAAAAGTCAATCCAAAAGCCCTATCACTTAATTTATCTCCTTTACTCACCTTGTTCTTTTCAGTCAGTGCTTCATATGAGCTTAGATTTTTTTTTTAATCAACATTTAATTTTAACTCACTTTGAATTTTGTTCTTCAGCAGTTATTCATTTATTTTACTTGATTCTACCTCTTCTCAGGACTGTGGGGTGTGCACACCCACACATGTATTTGACATTCCTTGTTACACCTATTACGATGGGACAACTTACACATTTATGATTGATTTTAGGAATAGAGATGAATCAGGACACTTTGCTTCATATACATATATAACCTGAAAAGACTCACAGTACAGCCCTACCCAACTGTGAGGGCGTGCATATTGGATACATTTCAGAGTTTCACTTAATTTATACATCAGAGAATGAGTTCTAAATTAAATTAATGACACTATATTATCTTCAGATACTATTTGAAGTGAAGTTTAAAAAAAGCTTTTATACCCATCACTTTCAAGAAAGTCTAGACTAAGAGCAAATTAAGGTGAAGAGAAAGACGCTCTCTCAGTTCATAGCTTACCTTTTAGCGATGATAAAATGTAATGGCCCTGATCTCTGCCAGGTGGAAGTCGTAGCACCACAGGGAGACCTCTAATCACTGCTTAACGAGTCATTCTTGATAATGTGTGAAGATGAGTCAGCAGCGTTCGTGGTTTCCTGCTTCATTTTCTTTCAAAACCAAAATGTACGAGCAAAGTGGCACACATCATCTATGGCAAAACAGTTCAGAATTAGCAGTTCTGGTTAAAATGATGAAAAGCATTGATGAGCTGTTTCCCCATGGGTTAGAGGGGTTTACTGTGTTAAAGCAGAGCTTTGAGAGCAAGTCCAAGTCTCAAGGCATTGGAGACATGTTCACGTCAAGTCTGCATAAACAAATTGCAAGTAAATTAAATAATATAATGACACCAAATATCTCCATTATATATTCTGATTTACGTTTTCCTTTTATTGTCCCATTATCAAGGCAAGTCAGTTTATTTTAATAAATGAATATATCATTAAAAAAAAAAAAAAAACTTAATATGTAGGGGAGAAATGAAAGAACCCTCACTCCCACTCTATGTTGTAGGAACATCAAAGGCATTGTTATAATACTGGTAATTCTTGTAATGCCGTTATCAATGTCTATGTCATTTACTGAAACCAATGGCTGCCTGAAACCAGATTATGTTACACTGTCTTTATGAACGTCTGTCATTGTTTGTATTTTATTTATAATTATGAAAAAATTGACACAATCATCTGTTGCAAATGTTCAAACACTGCCGTTTTGGTAAATAAACACTGAGAATCTCCCATAAATGTGTATCTCAGACCTGTGGAAAACACTGAATAATAGTGTAAATTACCATAACTGTATACATTTCTGGACTATTTTGTAAATTTTTCTATTATATTATTAATGCTTAATTAATTTTTCTTTTTTTTTTTTTTTTTTTTTGCTCCTATGATTGCTTAATTTGCCTGTGTGGCTGGCCACTGTTCACCACAGACTCTTTAAAGTCAAATTCTCTTTGTCTTTGTAACCTAGCAGTAAAACATCTGGGCTTATTTTGCTCAGTGATTAACACTACAAATGTAGATGGAGTTAGAAATGCATAGCGCAGTGAGTTATTGCATAATAGTTCTGCTTTTTCATATAGATCAGCAAGCTTTCTTAATGTACCATGAGACATAGCTCAGCAAAATGCAAAGCACTAAAACTGGATGGTAGGATGTGTGATTTGCATGGATGAATATTTTCATGGATGAATATTTCCGCGAAATATGGAGGTGTCTAACCTCAGTATGTCTAACAAGGAGCTGGACAGAAGACAATGCATTTCCCTCAGGAAATGTGGTCTCAGGAGAAGACGGCTTTTACCGAGAAATTAAACGACCATGCTTTTATAATCGTGCTAGCAGCTGAAACCTTGAATTTTAAGGTGGATGTATCACCTGAATATTTGAGTTTGTAAGATTAGGGGATTTGGCAAAATAACAGGAAAACTAAAATGCAGTTTCATGTTTTGGAAAATGGTTGACAGTAATGTAACAGGTATGCAGGTAGTATTTATTGCACTTAAACATGCAAAATCACCTGTATGGTCCTTTAAAGGACCACAGTGGCAGTTTTGCAAAGTCAGTGTTCAAATGTTCAAAGCCTTTTGCATGATTGTAGAAGGCACAGTCGTTTTGATTTCTCAGTAAAAGTTCCCTGGCTGAGACATACATTGGCCCAGATTCATAGACGGTATTTGCCTCACATATTAGTGATCAATAGCTTTGATACACTCACTCAGCTGATCAGTCAGTTTTTAAATGGTGAGTTTTGATCCAATCTGACACACATTCTTATGGCACTCATTCACAATTTCACCTGCTACACTGTGCATTCTGAGTCCACTCCCTGTGCAGCACGATTACACTACAGAGGTCAATATGTATGTTTACCTGTTATTTTAGAGTTAGTCTTTAAAATGAGGAGCCCTAATGCAGAATCTGTTTCCTTTGCTGATTTGTCGCTTTAAAACCAGATAAATCAAGATAAATGATGGCTGGTAAATATGTAGCAGCTCATTAACATGCTGATCTTCATTGGCTTTCACTTGTCACACCCCTCACAACAACGCTACCTTCATGTGACAGCGGTGCACTGATTATAGTCAGAGAAAGTTTATGAATGAGCTTCAATTATCATGGTGTACATTTAGGTCAGCGCTACACCCATAGCACCATTTCTTTTTTTTATATAAATCTGCCCCTTAGTCTTCTGTGCAGCTTTGTGTTGGACAGGTTAAGTAAAGTTAACCAACCAAACGTCATGTTCACTGTGACTGATTACTTATGTCAAGCACATTTCAAGTCTCTATAAGTTGCTTTTTATAGCATAGTGGAATGAACTGACACCAACAGCAGTATGGAAGGTACAGTAGGAAAATTTACAGCTCCAGTAGTATATTTTGTGAAACAATTGTCAGTCACGTAATGTGCATGCAGATTATATGTAGTGGGCTCAAACATGGTAAATCGCCAGTATGGTCCTTTAAGATCTACACTCCAGATCCCCGTGAAAGGAATGGTAAAAGATGCTACTAAATATTGCGAAGTTTATTGTAATAAACCCACAGTGTGTTAGGAGATAAAGGTTGGCTGCTCTACTCACTAAGATGAAGTGATCCATGTAAAAAGATGAAATAGAATCCAATTCCAAAGTGCTGCTATCCATTTTTCAGCCAATGCTTCACATTTCTATTACTGATACAGTGGCTGCTTTTCCTGAGGCAATCACACACCATGGAGACACAAATATGGAGCCCTGAGGTTTATAGAATCTCACGCTATTTCTTTATCTTTGTTATTCTAGTTTAGCTGTTCTCTAATCTTTAGCTTTCCACCAGCCACTAATGCGTCCAATGAGAAAGAGTTTCTAGAATTAGATTAGTGTTCCACTGATTGCTCTTTATTAGACATTGATGGGAATTTGATGAAATTGTACAGAGTTCATCTTGGTGTGACTCCATGACTGGGAAATCTGATTGGGACAAAATTGTTGGCTCTTTAGCATGGGATGGATTTCATCTCTGCTGTGTTTTTGATGGTGTGATGTTTTGTTCATGCCTGCGGTCACCAGTCCCACGGTTAGCTCCTGTTGCTGCTCTACAGTAGTGATGCATACAAAAGGTCAGAAAATAGGCAGAAAAAGTTTGGTTCTTTGCTTTGATATTGTGATAGTGTTAGTAGGTAAGGAGTTAGTAAGGAGATATTTGATTGGTATACTAGCTATACTAGCTGGCTAAATGTATGTGATAGAGTACTTAGCATTTATACTTTCCAAGGTGTAAGTCCTATAAGCATATGGAGTGGGGTGGGCCAACAAAATCTTCTGAATTTGACGATCTGACAGATTGATTTGTCAGGCGGGATGAAGTGTAGAAGTGCATAGGGGTTTTAATTTCTCACTATGTCCATGTTTACAACCCTGTGCTAAACCGTGGATGCCCTTTAAATAGTGAAGTGAAAATGTGGGCTGCTATCCTCATTGTTAATGACCTCTCCCCTCTATATGATGGCAGGCTTCTTCCTCCATGATTTTGGGCATTCCAAACAGGTTTAAATGCAGTTGCTCTCTAACTTGGTGTCCAACCACATTGGATAACCTAGTATTCATGTAAATCATATCATATCAAATGGTTAGTTTGATATGATATATCTTAGTTGTTCTGGTTGTACTGCGGTCTGCAGTACAACCAGAACAACTAAGCATCAGCACTGATTGTCTCATATCATTTGAGTAATTAGGTTGCATTCATTAATGCACATATAAAGTCAAAAAAAAAAAAAAAAAAAAAATCTATGTACTTTTGGCTGATAGTGTATCCATATATTGCCATGAAAAAAAATATGTTATTCAATCCACTGCCACATTCTACTCCAGCAGCACTGATCAAGACTTTTTAAAGCTGGAAGGATTTCATCCAAGTACAAGTAAAAATGTGGGATTGCGGACAGCCTATCCTGTGGGTAAGAGAAGACATTATGTCTCTCTCTCTCTCTCTCTCTCTCTCTCTCTCTCCATATATATATATATGTATGTATGTATAGGGTCTAAAAGTCTGAGACCACATCAGAAATCTGTGATGTTTTCCATGTAACTCTGGAAATAATCAGAAGGTCTGACATTACAAGAAGCTCTTTGGAACATTGTGAAATCATACAGGGATAACTTGGCTCATTAGGTTTTGCACAAACTTGTGAAGTCCATGCCAGCTCGAGTGTATGCTGTCATTAAAGCAAAACAGGTGTATACCAAATACTAAGATTTAATAAAATTCATGTACATTTTTCAAATATTTAACTTTTCACTAAAATTTTAAGATAATGTTATTTGTAATGAAAAATATTGTATTAAATTTAAAAACAATGCAAACTAGAAGCATTTTCACAGTGGTCTCAGACTTTTGGATCCACTGTAGATATGTTTGTCTATCAAATATATGCATACACACTTTTTCCTATTTGTAAAGCTTTTCTTATGCATGGTTCTAATTCCAGTCAGTTTAAAATCATGTGTCTATGTAGCTGCATAATGTACATTTGTATCTTCTTCTTCTTCTTTTCCTTTCGGCTTTCCCTTCAGGGGTCACCACAGCGAATCATCTGC
>VXCM01006429.1:0-27461 GCA_014773175.1 Lucifuga dentata
GACCAGATCAGAATAAAGTTGGAGGAAAAAAAAACTCAGCAACGTGAATCTTTCAAACACAACGCAGTGAAACCGCTACACAAGCAGCTTCAGGATCACAGAAAGCTTCAGAGGTGCAGTATCATGCTGGTATTCTGTTCGACATGTTCACGAGGGCGCACAGGGCAGCGTGGACAAATTAACGTCATGCAGAAAGACACGTCCTGTTACATGGCGTCCTTTTCATCTGTTCATGTACATCCCAGACGGCAATCAATCGTCCTGCTGATGTCTGATCATAGTTTTGGAGACTTTCTGACCCCAAAGACATACAGTAACTAACATCTGTAGTTCTCCTGCTGTGATTCTTGGAGATTCTTTGTCCACTGGAACCATCTTCATCATCACCATCATCATCACTGTGCTTGGAGTCAATATAACATCCTCTTTCAGGGCCGTTCAGAAAAATATTTGTTTCATGATAAGAATTTCTTTTTCCTTCCTTATTTAACTTTAATTAAAGGTTCTATTTTTGCTGGTATTTTGAATGAAAGATGAAAAGGTTAAACATAAAGCACACGTTGCTTTTATTAAGAGTGCCGGTATTTACGGAGGCTCTGTCGCTAACGCAGCAGCTACGTAACTCCACAACACCAAACTGTGTGATGTTATTTAGGCATCAGAATGTGAACTCAAAACATGAAATAAATCTGATTTTGAAAAAAAATCAAAATGGTGGAAAATCTCGTGAGGTGGAAATGGGCGTGGTTTATATGGCTGGATGCATCTTGACCCAAGGAATCTGGAAAAAAACTTGTTTGATTCCATGACTCATGGTTCAAAAGTTTTGCTTAAAGGACCATACCATCCATTTTGCATGTTTGAACCTAATATATTCAATTTTCATACATGTAATCATTTTCCAAAGCATACTACTGGAACGGTGAATTAAAAATGTTTTTCCTACCTTCCAGACCTCCATTGGTTTCAGTTCATTCTGCTATTAAAATCAACTTGTTGATACTGTAAACGTTCTTGGGATAGGTAATCCATCATCACCAACAAGACGTGTATTCAGGTTTTTTTAGAAGTTATGTAATTTTAGTGTTTAAGCTCAATAAAAAGCGTGGAGTGAATGTATGCCTCCACCGGGGAATATAGTCCCAAAAGAAGACCTGCGTTTATGGAAAAATTTAAAGGACCGTGACTTCATAAGGCTGTGTAACTATTAGCAGGAGAAACATGGATTTTTAAGGTGGGTGTATCACTTGAATATTTGATTTTGAAAGATTAAGAGATTTAGCAAAATATCAGGAAAGCTGAAATATGGTTTTATCCTTTAGGAAATGATTGTCAGTAACGTTATGTGTATGAAAATTGAATATATCAGCCTCAAACATGCAAAATGGTCTGTATAGTCCTTTAAAATGTAAAACATTGTTATTACAACGCCACCATCAGGTCGATCAGTGTCATGTCACTTCCAAAATTTAATCGCTTCTTTCTCTTGACCTTACAGTATCTGTCCCAAAATTCATTCTGTCCATAACTTTCTGAGATATCCTGCATAAAACAAACGCTGGTGACCACATGACCTGATGGAGCTAAAAAGCAAAGCTGCTCCACTTTCCCTCTTTAAAGGGCTCCACTCTTGACCATCAGCAAAACCACCAGATGGCGCTAACAGCGTCTGTTTGCATTATCTGAGACTTTAATCCACTCTGCAGAAACAAAATGTTTTCCTCTAAATAAATTCTGTGGTCACGTTATTTGTGCGTCTGTGTTTGCTGTACATACCTGCATCCGTCAGCATCATTTCAACACTTTGAATAGGAAAATAAATCTGATTAAAAATCCAGGCTTTAGCAGAAAGACAGCAGGAGAAGAAGCATGACGTCACCGGGGAGCCTTTGTTAAGACGAGCAGCATATTTTAGCAGCTCCATCCTCAGAGTCCAAGTCTCTATTCTCCATAGAGCGGCTGGGATAATCCCCCGCTGAAGCCTCACATCTGCTGGGCTCTGATCCGACTCAGGCTCAGCCTCCGTGTATCCACAAACAGCCGCTACTAAGCAGCTTCCCTCCTTTAAAATCCAGGCTGGGATCTCAGGGAGCAGCAGGTGTGAGCGGTGGATCAACGCCAGTAAAGATGAGACTTTGCTGAGTTTCACATTTGCTGATGGAGGATCCTGCATTTCACAGGATATCTGAGTTCACCACGCAGTGATGCAAAGAAGCCAAGCTGAAATTCAGAATTAAATATCATATGAAACACAATGACATAGCAATAAGAAATGTATTTATGACCTTCAACTTAAAGCTTTCAGAAATGCTAAATTCACTGGTGTCAGTGTTTGCTGATGCAGTCTCAGACCTACAAACTACAGCATCACATGCGTGTTTCTGAATCCAGCTTCAGTGTTTCCCACAGGTTGAAAATTTACTTGTGGCGGTGGGCAGCCACCCACCCAGAACAGATAACTGTGCAATAGAAGATTCCAACAAATGTTTAACATGGCTATTTGGCTTTAAAAAAGTGAAAAGAAAAAATTAAAAACACTCAGATGTAGTTGAAAATGGCCGCTACCAGGCTGTATACTACTGGTTGCTAGGCAACCACAGTAACACAACCAGCTTGTTGTCATTCAACCTCAGCAGGGTTTTAAAAGGAAAACTAAAACAAGTAATTAACTATAACACAGCAGAGGGAAACTTTGGTGAGAAGCATGGAGGTTACATATATTTTAANAAAAAAAAAAAAAAAAAAGGACTCGCTGCCACTATTTGAGCATTTACGGTAAACTCATAAGGAAAGAGATAGATGCTGGTCTATTTTGCTGTAAAATAGATTAAATAGTGACAAAACCTAATCATGGAATCTTTTTAGGATACTTTTACCTTTAGATTTTATCTTACGATCTACCTGGGCGGGTCTTCATCTACCTGGGTGGGCTGCCTAAATAGAGCCTATGTATAGCTGGGTTAAAATGTTCTATTTTTTATTTTCCATGAACTTCATCAAAAACTAGGTTGCACCTTAGCTTTGTCATAGTTTAAGTTTGTTAATAAAATGTGTAGTTCAGACTTTTTTAGCCTTAGTCCGGGCCAAATACATTATTTGTTAAATCTGTAGTTCCTGATGTATTTGTTGCAGTCCGGCGCTAATTAGTGGAACACACGGAAGTGAATGCGGGCTCTGCCACAGCTGGGATAACTCCAAGTAACAAGGTGTGTATTTTCGCTCTCTTCCTGTTGCTAAGCTAACAAGTTCATTTTGGTTTGTTAAGTGTTTAAACGTAACTGTAATGGAGCATTTATAAGTGTCGGATAATAAACTCTGAGCGGGAAAAGACAGCCGCTAATATTGTTTTATGTCTGTTAATTTTGGCTGATTTTGCATTCTGTTCACACTCAACAGGGAGAGAGAGGGACCTGCTGCTTCTTCTCTTTTAGTTATGTTTAAAAAGTTATACATATATATACATATATATATATATATATGTATATATATGTATAAAAAACCCACTGTTTTATATGTTGTCATTCTAAAAGGGCCACACTTTATTTTAGGGGTTTATGTATAAATGTAGATTTCATTTTGTAAATGTCTTTGTAATGCAATGATGTATTTTGTTAAAAAATTTAAGTAGTTATTACATTTGGGTTATTTTGGGAGTATTTTTGTTAATTATTTCAGTTTAGTTTGTTTTACTTGCGTACAGTATGTCAGCACAGTTGAATCGTTCGTTCTTGTGAGAAACCATATGAATGGCTTTTGTACATACTTGTTTTGTGTGTGAGAGCTGGGTTAACTCTGGCTTAACCTGCCGCTCCCCTGTGCACTGATTGTGTCCTGTTCTCTTTTAGAATAAATCTGCAAACCCCGTGTCCTGTGTCCTTCCTGTTTCTACACCTATGCCTCACAGCCATTTTATATCTGCTACATATGGGAAACACTGAGCTCACACAAACGGTCAAAAGTGTCATTTCCATGCTGTGTGTTTTCTCTGGTGTCAGACGGCGTTTTATACCTGCGTGGTTTGGTCCAGTGCAGTCAGACTCGGGTCCACTCACCTGCTTGTTGCGGTTCGTTTGTGCAGGTTGGAACACAACGATCACATCAGGGTGTGAACATAGAACAACCACGCCGAGACAGTTTTGAGGAGCTCTGGGTTCTGTTCCAAACAAACTCTGGAGTGCTTTTTTTATGGTCTGAACATGACACACAGTACTGCTATAACAACTCCAGATCAATCTATTGATCTATTGATGTATCGATTTATTAGCAGCAGAGATGCTTTGATGATCAAATCAAATGGATGCTGTTACATCAGTCTTAGCTAAGAAGTGTTCAGATGAACACGTGTGCTTATATGTTGTCAGCATGTTCTCCTGTTCAGCATGTGGAGGCAGCACGTCTTCTTCACATCATGTGAAGCAGCATGTGGTTTTCCACACGTCTCTACATCAGATTCAGCTTCTGCTGTCATAGTTTTCTTCTTCATGGATCAAATGATGCTATGACTAGGAAAGGATCCACATTCATCTTTGTTACTCTGATCTACTTTGACACCATAGAAACTACTTCCTGTTTGGAGTTTCTTTCTCCACCCCCAGACATTTCTGACCAATGAGCAGAGAGAGTGATGTCACATGACTTTTGCTGATATATTTTGGTTTGATTGGATGTTTTCCTTTGTAAAACTGAAAGCAGTACTGGAACAATTAGTCCCTGATTTCGACCAGAGAAAACAATTTACAGTTTTCAAAACTCTTATTCTCATCACATTTGTCACTTTTCTCCAGGCAATCTCTGACATGTCACTACTGTACAGCCTAAAAGCTGAAATGTCAAATATCTGGTCAAGCCTCCTCAAAGTAATGGAAAGTGAAGAGAAGGATTACGCATTTAAGAGGACATGCACGAGGAAACCAAAGACACCAGAAAAGTGTCTGTGGCAGACTTTAATGGGATTTGAAAAGATTCTTCCTCTTGACCAGTGCAAGTGCAGGTCACAACAGCTGTGAGGATGACAGCGTCCTGCAGATAACCATCACAAAGCAAACAAGGCTGCAACTTACATCACACTCCACAGTAAGAAAGTGTGAAGGCTGAAGTATACGTTCCGCAAAGATGTCTGCACGGTCATGAGCTGCCGTAGAAACACAGACACATGCAGTTTTTCTACATGGCAAACACATTATCCCAAGCTGTAGGGGGCAGTATCAGACATTCGCCTGCACGACGTAGTATCATAGAAGAAGTTTCTTTATAAATATTATTTATTTATTTATTTATTATATTTAAATTATAAATGTAGGAAAAACAGTTTTAATTCACCGTTCCAGTCATATGCTTTGGGAGATGATTGTCAGCGTAACGTATGAAAATTTAATATATTAATCTCAAACATGCAAAATGGGTGGTATGGTCCTTTAAACTTATTGACTACTGGGTCTGTATTTGTTTTTCAACACTGGTGGTGAAATTCCTCACTAAACGATTCATCAGGGACTATGAGCCTCACCTCGGTGAGATTTCTATCGTTTCTTGCTGTTATTCTGTTTAGAAAAAGTGATGTACGTTTGTGAAAGATGTTCTTTGGCTTCCACAGAGGACGTCTGTTCATCAGAGGAGATGGAGCAGCCAGCAGCCAGTCGTATGAGTGGTGGACACGTGTGATCAGGTAAGTCTGAGCCCATTTGCTACTAGGATTATACATCAGTGGTTCTCAAATTGTGCTACGTGTGCCACTGTACCATCTGTGGAGACTGAAGCACCACCTGTTGGTAACGGATAGCTATGAAAATTTCTGCAGTGAAACAAACCAGTTGAATTCTATGGAAACTGTTATTGTGGCAAATCATTCGCAAATCAGATGATTTTCACTGAGAAATTGTGTGACTTTAATTGTGCTTTGATTCCTTTGTGTTGAAAATAGCTTGTGACCTTGTATGTGTTAGTGAGGTAGTACGTAGGTGTTTTGGTGGTAACTGGTTCAACACACATTTCACTTTTGGAGAGAGGAGGGGTCATTAACAGGAATTCTGTGATTATAACCAGGGATATAAATGTGAATGATGGAGCGGTGTTTATAGGTGTGTTTAGACAATCCAGCAGAGTTTAGAGGATGCTTGCTTTTAGCTAAAATCAGGGAAAATTATCTAAAAAACAAACAGTCTAGTCAACAGAAAATATGGTAATTGATTATCCTCTTTGAAAGAACATAAGAAAAACTTGAAACAAAAAAGAAAATGGGAATTTCTGAATATATAATATGTTATTATGGAAAACCTTTGTGTCTTAAACTTTTAAGAACTAGTCTGAAGCCGTGAGCGCACATGAAGCTCCAGCTCAATAAAATATTTATTATGACAATAAATATTCAAATAAATTTAAAAAATGAGTGGCCTGAGAGTCAGTACTGTGTGGTGGCCACTGGGATGGCCAGGTTTTCGTCTATGGTGGCCATGGCAACCATGGGCCCATGTTGGTATGGATGAGCCAGTCATCTACATGCTGCAGAGAGACAGGCAGCACCGTGAGAATCACAGTATGTTCTCCCACATGCTGTCTTCCTGATCAGCCTGCACTGCTGTGGAGGAAGCTGGGAGAGATGCAGCATGACAGCAAGGATCCCAGACTACCTGACAGGAAGGCCACAGCTTGTGTGGCTTCAGAACTGTGTCAGAGATAGTTGAGAGCAACACGGGGGTTGTCCTCAGGGGACAGTCCTATCTGCCTTCCTGTTTACACTTTACACATCTGACATCAAATTCAACTCGGACTCACGCCACGTGCAGAAGCTTTCAGACGACTCTGCTATTTTGTGGTGGAAAGGAGGCAGAGTACAGGGAGTGGTGGACAGCTTCGTGGAGTAGTGTGGGGTTAACCGCCTGCAAATAAATGTGGTCAAGACCAAGGAGGACTTTGGCAGGAGGAAGGTTGCACCAACTCCAACCACATCCGTCCAGGGGATGGGTGTGGAGATAGTCTCGTCCTACAAATACCAGGGTGTACACCTGGACAGCCGGCTGTTTACGAGAAGGGCCTGAGCAGACTGTTTTTTTTCTGAGGAGACTGAGGTCCTTCAACATCTCAGCAGCATCTTTCACATGTTCTACAGGCTGTGATAGGAGTGCAGTCTTCTAGTTGGGGCTGAAGTATCAAGATGGAGGTGGCCAATAAACTGAATGAGCTGATCAGGGAAACCAGATCTGTCCTTTGGTTTTCCCTTGGACTCTCAGGAGGAGAACTCTGTCCAAACTGAAAACTATTATGAACAGTGACTCCCACCACGTTCACTAAGAGGCTCTTACAGCTCAGGTGCAACAAGGAATGCTACAGGAAGTCCTTCCTGCCTGCAGCCTCTGCACTATTTAACTCAACCCAGCATGTGACAGACCCTGTAGTTTGAATTACAACTACAACTGTACATATCCAGCCCAATATTGCAAACTGCAATATTTTTATATCTGTATTGATCTTGTTAATTCCTTGTGTTGCCAGTTATCTCATATGTATCTTGTCTGCTCTAGTTTTTTACTTTGTTTTAATGTATATTTGTATTATCTTGTTTTATTCTTAAAAATATTTAAAAAAAAATTAAAATTAAGGAGAAAAATAAAATAAAAATATTATTTTATTTTTCTCCTTAATTTTAATATCATTTTTAATATTTTTATTAATTAATTATTATTATTAATGATTTAATCTTACTTAATATTGTATTGCCCATGAGCACATTACTCTATCTATCTATCTATCTATCTATCTATCTATCTATCTATCTATCTATCTATCTATCTATCTATCTATCAAAAGAATGTGACTTGTGTTTCAAAAGTTATAAACTAAAATGTAAAAGTGGTTATTACAGAGCCACCATAAGGCCGGTTACCTGTAAAATTTAATCACTTCATTTAATCATTTCTTCCTCTTGATGTTTCCGTTTTCTCCCCAAATTTCATCCAAATCCATCCATAGCTTTTTGAGATATCCTGCTAACAAACAAAACAACAAACAGACAAACAAATTCGGCTGATAACATAAGTACAGAACCCCTTAAGTCCCAAAAAACATTTTTTTTTTTTTTTTAATTTTTATTTTTAATCTTGTGCGCACAAGATAATTAGTGTGTGGGAACAAGTTATTGTGTTGTGCACACAAGATAATTTACCATATATCAGTGCAGCTCTTTACTTCTTTTTGCCGTTTCCCATGCGCACAGTCTGCTGAAAATGGACAGAACTGAAATCATGAAGCTGTATTTTAATCTTGGGATGTCATATAATGAAATGCTTGCTGCTCCGGCACAAAAACACGGGATTAGCGGCGGCAGTATCCGAATCACAACCCAATGTAGCAGCAGCAGCAAGCACTTTTAGCAGATGTAGTGAGTTATAGCAGTAAAAGTAACTGACATGGAAGTACTAATCAAAGACGTAGCAGCTGTTTGCCAGGTAAATTAATGCGTCTTACCTCTTATGACATGGATATTGAATGGATACCGTGGCCACACATTATGAATTTGCTCCCACGCTTTATTAACACGTGCACGTTTTATTACTTGTTTGTTTTAGTGAAACTGGAGCCATGTTTTATGGGGCGCCAAATGTAAAAGTGGTGGTCTGTTTTGTAACTGACAGCTTTTTGATCATTTAGCACAGTTTCCTTACATTTAGACAGAAATTCAACGGTGTAATATTCAAGTATGATTTTTTGCTACACGCAATGGAGTTAACATTTACAGATTAAATGTGCTGTATCTGTTAAATCTAAAGGTTAAATCTAAATGCTAAATGTTTCGAAAAATGTGCAAATCGACCGTGTCTCTAGAAAGAGGTGACAATGAAAGGAGCAGGAAGGCTGATCAGGAGGAGCTGTTGAAGACTTATGCTGCGTTCGAGGTACCTCGGAAGTCAGAGTTTTCCTAGTCAGAAACTTTCCAGCCAAATGTAAAGAAAAAGCATGGCTGAACACCAATAAATACTGTAAGATTAAATAAACTTAGCAATAAATACTAACTAAAGTAAAGTTAGACTACAGGACTGTTTGGTTGTTTTACAATGATATTAATCACAGTATTAAACATTTGTGCAGAGAAGTTCTGAAATTATTCACACTTATGTATCAGTGGCAAACAGTTATTATACACTATAGATAGTTACCATGGCGATATATTTTGAGCTTTTATTTTAATGTCACGCAAGAAAAAATACTTTATTTGGCTGTTAGCTGGTCATTTCCATTCACAAAGCTCGCTTCCACGGCTGCCACCATGTTGAGTGACGTCATCCTCGTGAAGTCGGAGTTCATAATGTTGGTCTGAGTTTCCCAGTCGGAGCTCTGACTGGTGGTGCATTCCAGGTTCTTATCCACGTTTCCCTCGCTTGTGTCTTTTCCCAGCCACACAGCTCCGTTGTGTGTGATCACGCTTGCAGGGGTGTGTGTGTGTGTGTGTTTATGTGAGAATCTCAAACGTGTGCATCGAGCAGGTGAATAAGAGTGTGAGATCAGATCCAAACTCAGCATTTAAAAACTTCCTGATCAGCTGAGTGAGTTTATCTGTCAAAGTTATTGATCGCTAACACATGTGAGGTAAATATAGTTTAAACGTCGCCCAGATTTCATACTGATGAAATTTACCAGCAGAATGAAGCAGGTCTTNAATATAGTTTAAACGTCGCCCAGATTTCATACTGATGAAATTTACCAGCAGAATGAAGCAGGTCTTAATGTCAGCGTGTGGGTTTGTTTCATGAATTGCTACCGCCACATGTAAATAAGGACATATCACAGTAAGGCCTCTTTAAGGCTAACGCTAACATATGTCGCTAACAGGCGTTTATGAATGAGGGAACGTGGTTACACCATGATATTTGTGCGTATTTGTGCTACGGTTTATGAATCTGGGTTATTATTAGAACAATCTCTCACTCTTTCTCTGTCTCTCTCTCTCTCTCTCTCTCACACACACCACATAACATGTTTTACTNAAAAAAAAAAAAAAAAAGAAAGTCCTGTGATCACACATATCACACTGTTGAAATTCAATTTTTAAAAAGTTTTTTTTTTTAAATCAATCAAAAAGAAAGTTATGTTGATTATAAAATCAACGTAACAGGACCCAAGGATGTGCATAACATATCAACAATCCTACTTCATGTATTTTACTTCACACGTGTTAATACTGCATGTGTTGATTGATTGAAGTTTATAAAAAGTTGTTGTGTAAATAGTTCTCTGACTTTGATCAGAAACATTGATCTGATCAATTCTGAGGCTGTTCTGTCAATAGTTTTCTAATAAGCAATAAATATAGCAACTTCTGATCAACCCATATCCATGTCAGGCTTAAAATACCTACCGGTTTAAGCCCCGCCCATTCAGAGCACAGATAGGGTTACAGATAATTTAGTTGGTTGAAGATACAGATAATGGTGAACTCACTCATCCTGCTATCTATCCTTCTTGCTTGGGAAAGCTGATAGTTGTAGACACGTTGGTGTCCAGGAAACGGCTGTAGGAGGTTTTGCCATAATGGAAAGGCTTCGTCGCCAACAAAAAAACGTGGGATGTTCTGTGTCTGGAAGAGGCGGGAGATCCAATCTTCCAGCCTGGAGAGTCTTTCCAAAAGATGAGACAGCGAGAATGCCTCCATCCCCAGCAGGAAGCGGCGCCTGCAGCAAACAGCCAGCAGGGTGGCAGAGAAGTGCTTTGTAGTTGAAATGCTGTGACCCAGATGCTGCAGGAGCCTGGATCACAACGTGTTTCCATCTGTAGCCCCAAACCGTTGGGGAAGTTCCATCTTTGTTCAAATTCAATGGCAGACACCCTCCAGCCCTGCTTTTTTGGAAACAGGCACCAAACAGTCCCAGATTACAGCAGCAACACTGGAATGATGTCTGACGCGGTGGAAACAGGGCAGCGGGGTGCTGCTGTAGGAATCCCCAGTGGCAAGATCCTGACAGGAAATACAGCAAATTTTAAAAAGAGGGATATGAAAACGTATTAAAATGATATACATAACATAAAATAAAAAGAACATGCAGACATTAAAAAAAAGGCTAGTTAGCATATTTCAAGTAGCATTTTATACTCTCAGATGACCATAATTATTCTGATTTAATAATCGCACAATATTGTTATATTTATTATCATTATTATTACCCACCTAGTTCAGACAGATAGCCAAACATTAGTAAGGAGGAATGGGACAGTGGAATCCTGTGTTTTTATTTATTTGTTTATTTATTACAGTGACATAAATAATGGTAATAATAATAATAATAATAATAATAATAATAATACATTCCCCAATAATAATATCCCTAATAAGATCCCTAATAACAATAATAATAACAACAACAACAATGAATAATAATAATAATAATAAAAATAATAATAATAATACATTCCCCAATAATAATATCCCTAATAAGATCCCTAATAACAATAATAATAACAACAACAACAATGAATAATAATAATAATAATAAAAATAATAATAATAATACATTCCCCAATAATAATATCCCTAATAAGATCCCTAATAACAATAATAATAACAACAACAACAATGAATAATAATAATAATAATAAAAATAATAATAATAATACATTCCCCAATAATAATATCCCTAATAAGATCCCTAATAACAATAATAATAATAATAATAATAATGATAATAATAATAATATACATCTCTGTAAATGTACCAGAGTTAACCAAAGGCTAATTTTCATCTGTAGTCCCTGGCCAGATGTTAAAAGCATCCTGTTAAGAAAAAAAAAACAAAGACAACACAACAAAAAAACCCATAATAATCCAACATAATTAATATGTTAATATTAAATAATTCTAATTCTATAATAACATTAAAAAACACCCAACAACTGAAATTAGTTAAACGAGTTAAAGTTATATTTTAGTCTAGAATAATTCATGCAAACAAATACAAGACCAGAGAATTAATACAAAAAGTTAAAAAAAAAAAAAAAANAAAAAAAAAAAAAAAAGTTAAATTAAAAAAATAATAATATTATATTAGCTGCAGAGTGGGAATAAATATAAAATTTGTTATGCGGGCATCATCTTGTTCAGATGGTTTTATGTTGCAGAACGCTTTCAGCTCTCCCTGACATGCCGTAGCTCTCTCAGCAGATGAAATTGCTGTTTGTTTGGACTCTAAAGCTACGACCAGAGCTGACAGAACAAACACACAAACACAGCGGGCGAGGCAGGGAACCCGACGGTATGTAGCTGTCAGCTGGGCTTTGAATCCCAGGGCCTGCACCAGCAAGTCCGTGTACGGGATGTCCTTCTAAATGACCCAATCAGGAACGTTACCTGCACGCACACACACACAGACACATACACATGTACACAGATGCACAGGTAGTTTGCTACAGGCCAGTGTGGAAGAGAGAGAGAGCCGAAACAAGCAAAAGAGACCCCAATATAACCATACAAACACAACCAAATACAACCACAGGGTCCTGATAGCTCCAGTACACAACAATGGAAAGCCCAGGTCAGCACAACGCTCAGCGCTCGTCATGTCAAACCAGCTTTAGACTGGGCTGTAACCTGCCACCGTCTATTCTCAGTCTATTTGTTTTTGTCGTCCAAGATTCGGTTATTAAATGTGTGCTGCCAGTAGGGCTGGACGATATGAACGATATAAAGTCACATCGCGATATAAAAAAATCTTCAAGCTAAAAATGAGGACGTCAATATAAAATCGAGAGAAAATAGTGCTTGAATACAGGAAGTTAATGACGGCTCAAACAGGCAATAGCTTGTCAGAATTGGAACAAACTAGCCAATCAGGTGGCAGCGTCATAATAAAGCCCGCCCACTTCCTCAAAGCAGCATTCCGCTAAATGGTGAACACGCCGCAGCCCGTGTGGTGATATCTGAGCGAAAGTCAGACAAAGACGTCAGAAAGATGAAACCCCAGAGGAAAAAATCAGATGGTGATGAAGAAAGTAAAGCTCAGCAGGTTACTGTAACAAAGAGACGCTGTGGATAAGAAGGTAAAAAGTGTCAGTTATTTAAAGTCTGACACGAAACAGAGCGGCCATGTTCACTGTAACATCAGCTGATGAAGCACGGCTGTACAACAAACTTATTTTACCATCTGAAGCGCTGCCATCTTATAGCAGCAGCACAGCAGGAACGCCAACAAACTACCTACAGGCTGCTTTTTCTGCCGTTGCACCATGCTGCAGCTTTTTTTTACAGGAAAAGATATGATGCCACCAGACTGAAAAACAGTTTGGATTGCTGTTTATTTCATTTGGATTTATTTATTAAGAATGATGCAGTCTGCAGTTTTTAAGTTCATGTTGGTTCTTTTTTCGTTCAGAACATGCTTAAAGAAAATGTTAAAATAAATCTGAAGTTCAACTGGAAATGCAGCAGAATCTTTGCCATGATTTATATCCTGATATATATCTATATATCAGGATATATTTTTTTTTATATTGATGGATATCTATCCATCAATATAAAAAAAAATATATCATGATAAAAAATGTTTTCATATCGTCCACCCTAGCTGCCAGCCTTTTTGTAATTGTACATGATTGGAAAAAGTCACATGGTGTGGCCTCACCTTAAAGCACAGAGCGCTGGACGCCCGCTCAGCATTTATCATGTCAAACAGCCCAGAGACAGCAACGCTTCCAAACATTTCAAAACATTTTTAAACTTTTCAAAGATGTGAAATTCCTTCTGTACTTGTCAGATTTTCCCATGAATGACGATCATGCACATTTGAGCAGATTTCCTGGACAAACTGATTTCAGCGTACCGAGGCTGTAAAATAAAGCTGATTACAATGAGTAGTGAAGGAGGAAAAGGAGGCGTGGAGACGGATGAAGTGAATGTCCTCTAAAGAGAACATCAGTGTTACGAGACCTTTGGCTGGAATGGAGCTCCAGCTGACTTATTAAAGAACTGGAGCCAGTGCTTTAGGGCCAGCCTAATTACAGGAGTGGGCTTTTTCTGTGGCAAAATGCTTGTTGGACTGATGCAGTAAAAATAAATTATAATAGTCTTTAAGAAAATGAAATGTAAGAGGAAGAGAAAGAACAAAGTAAAACTAGAGGACACCCACATTTTTCCATTAAGGCTGGAACCAGAGGCGCTGCCATATTCTGCTAACAGTCCAGATTCGTCTTTTTTGTCAATATAAATTCAGACTTTTACTCTCATTAGCCTGAAATCAGATGTGTAAACATATTTATCATGTAAATTGATTGTATGATGGTATTATATCATCTTTTTTTGGAATCTGTATCCATAAATGTTGAAAATACATCCAAACCGTTTTGTTCTGCTGAATCAGCATCATCTTAGCTACATGTTGGTGGTAGCTGCATCTTTATACACTTAATTGACTGAATTGTTAATGTACAGAAACAACATAAATATGACCCCTGACCCATCATGTATTGTAGGGCATTTTCAGATCTGTAAATCGTTTGCTCTGGTCTGAATTAGGGACTAAGTTGTTCCAATGCTGCATTTATCGTTTAGTTTGGTTCAGTTTCGTACAGGAAAACTCCCAATCAAACTAAAATCTATCAGCTAAAGTCATGTGACAACACTCTCTCTGCTCATTGGTCAGAAATGTCTAGGTGTTGAGAAAGAAGCTCCAAACAGGAAGTAGTTTCTATGGTGTCAAAGTAGATCAGAGTAACAAAGATGAATGTGGATCCTTTCCTAGTCATAGCATCATTTGATCCATGAAGAAGAAAACTATGGCAGCAGAAGCTGAATCTGATGTAGAGACAACGTGTGGAAAACCACATGCTGCTTCACATGATGTGAAGAAGACGTGCTGCCTTCACACGCTGAACAGGAGAATGCTGACAACATATAAGCACATGTAACCTAAACGTGTTAATCTGGACACGTGTTAGCTAACAGTGAAGTGTTTCCAGCTTTAACGGCATCCGTTTAATTTGATCATCAAAAGTGGAGTTTACTTAATGTTAAAAACACACCTACACCTGCTGCTAAACAATCAATAGATCAGTCAATCAGTAGATTGATCTGGTTCAGAAGTACTGTGGATCATCATTTTATCACACCTGGTGTGATTTCTGTGTTCAAATCTGCAAAATGAACCATACTAGGAAGGAAAATGAACTTTAGTCTGATTGGACTGGAATAAACTGTGTAGGCGTAAAAACAGCCTGGAGGCTGATTTCAGCTCAGTGAGGAGGCGTGTGACAGTGGGCTCACGGAAAATTTCATATAATTGTGGCTAAAACAGCGATTGCAGACGCTGCTTCTGAGGGTCTGCAGCACGGTCGCACACCACTCGATTTTTGAACCAAAGCAGAATGTCGTTTGTGTGACGCAAATGCGCCTTTATCAATGATTGGCCAAGCCAAGAGGTGAGGAGGAAGGGGAAGTAGATGTGGAGGAAGGGAGAGAGAGAGAGAGAGAGAGACAAAGAAATAGCCAACAACTTTTTCATCTTTTAGCCAATGCAAGTAACAATAAATCGTCCTCATTGTTCATCAACAACTCTCTTGTTACTGGCTCCATGACTGAACAGGAAATTACTTCTATTTTGGGTTTGTTTTCTGTGATGGCATTATAACAGCGAAAAAAAAACAAAAAACAAAACGAGGGAAGAATTATTTCGAGTTTTGAAACTAGCAAATTTGTGAGTTTTAAACATCCATTTGCTTCGGATCATTCAATGATTTTGCGCTAAAAGCGTAAAAGTATTTCTTTATTGCTAAATCCGATGGAAAGCTTAATTTAATAAGATGTTGTACTCACAAATTACTTGCACATTTGTGAGTTTTAAAATAATAATAATAATTATGAAAATTATTTTTAATGATGAGTAATCATTTTTTAAATTGTTTAAAATAACTAGAGTAGTGCCCGTTGAAAACGTGCCTGTTCGGACCGGGCCACTATATATCCACTGACGGTCTCAGACATCTGCAGTAATTAGCAGGTCATTCCTGAGTATTACTGAGTATTCCTGAGTATTACTGAGTATTCCTGAGTATTACTCAGTGATGATGAGAAGAGGAGCTGATCCTCTCATCTGATAAGAGGAATGAAACCATGAAAGATGACACGTTAATCCCAGCAGAGGCCAATTACACAGAAAAGAGCACTTCATTCATCTGACAACACATTTGTCTCCATGTCAGCTTTTCACCATCTCTGCCACTTGTTTTAACCTTTGAGTGTGTGAGAGCACCCTCAGCAGGCTGTTCAGTCACACACACACACACACACACATGATCATCCATTCAGCTTTGATGAAAGCCTCGCAGGAAGCGCCACATGGTTATTTATAACAATCCTTACAGGCGGTCCTGTGCTCCGGCGTGGATTTCTAATGTACACTACAGACCAGAAGTTTGAGGCCGCTCCCAGATTTAGCATCAGCAGATGTGTAGCACGTCAATGCAAAATGATGTGGGAGAAGGCAGACAGCAGGAATAGAATGTTAAAACACATCAGCAGGGAGTTGGAACACAACAGGAGTGCTGCACTGATACAGACTGATCATTTCTGTAGCCAGAGTGGCTACATAATGTGCTACTGGTGACTAATTCTTCTAGAAAACTAATTACTTACATTTATTTTATGTATTTTTGTCATTTCCTGTGCANTTTTTTTTTTTTTTTTTTTTTTTTTTTTTAATCTGAGGATGACCTCAAACTTCTGGCCTGTGATGTGTTTCTAATGAAAGACGCTGCAGCACAAATCAGTAATGCACTAACTTTGATGATCAATTATGCAGTAGATCACATCAGATCCCCTGCAGGAAAACGTGGCCTGTGTGTGTGTGTGTGTGTGTGTGTGCATCCTTGCTTCAGCCATCAGGACCTTTGGGCTGGAGCTACTGGAGGGCAAGTGGAAACTGGCTTAGTGCTGCTTCTTCCATCACACCAAATGTTCCATCATGTGTCAGGAAAGTAATGAAAGAGCTTTGTTACACACGTTTTATTCCTGTTTTATTACTATAAAACAAACATACAGCATTAACTTCCACACAGCCGTGTCTCATGCTACAGCAACCTGCTGTGTCAAACATCCAAACATTCATTTTTACATACTACTGTATTAATGCGGTAAATAAAGGCTACAAGGCTACAATTCAAGGACATAATGGGCTTAGCTAACTGCTAGTGGCTAATAAGCATGTCTATTTGATTAGCTGCATTAGCAATGCAACACGAGGCTACTTTAATAATAATAATAATGATAATATTTCATTTATATAGCACTTTTCTAGATACCCAAAGTTGCTTTACAAGGCAAAAAAAAAAAAAAAAAAAANAAAAAAAAAAAAAAAAAAAAGACAAAAAACAATAGCTGAGCTGACAAAAAATGGGAATAAACAAATAAATAAATAAATGAGGGGGTATCAGTGGGGGAAAGTGAGACCAAAGAGGTGGATATTGAGCCTTTTTAAGGTGGACAGGGTGTTAGCTTGGTGGATGTGCTGCTTCCTGTTTATAACCACGTCTCCTTCACAATCTCCATGTTTTTTTTAGCAGAGGTTTTTGTACATTGACACTTTGAGAAATCATAATCGTTTTATAAATTGAAGGGAACTGAAAAGGCAGAATGCTGAATTCTGAAGTGTTAATAAAACATCTCAGGCTCATTGTTATTCACCGTCATTATAGATGTGGTGGGGATATGAGCTCATGATTGTCTTTTGATTTAGAATCTTGTTCTGTAAGGTCATAAATAGGAATGAGTTCATAAATATCGAAGCTTGTCACATGATTAACCCATAAATCAGCCAGATCCAAAACTACCAAGAACACAATGCTGATAATATTTTTACAGTTCATTGTTTTCTAATGAATACAGTCTACATGCCTGCTTGTTCTGCGGCTGCATGCTCGTATTTCACATCCAGGCTGCAGGAAGAGGCCTTCACTGAGCCTTCAAGGTGTGTTTGCAGCCCGAAACGTGTAATGAGCAGATGCATTTCCTGTTTCAATCAATACATCATCTGCTGTCCCCTGACCCATACCTGCATTCACCTTGTTCATGCACACACACACATGCACAGCAATATAAGGTATATAAACTCCTTATATTCCACGGTTGGCTCGCTAGCTGCGTTTACATGGATCCTAATATTCCTCTAATAATCAGAATAATAGCCCAATTAGAATAAAAACACCTCAGGTAACACCTCAATCAGAAGAGACTGACCTGATCTGGGCCGATCAGCAGGAATTTTCAATCAGGTTGAGGGTTTAACCCTTTCATAATCCATTCAGTAGGAAAATATTAGCGCCTAATAACCATGTAAAGGCTTAATCTGATAGTTTCTCTGTGGTTGGAATACATCTATTATTTCTGGAATAAATCTATTATTTACACCATCATTATATCTAATACAAACAAGAGAGCAAAGCTAACAGAGCCTAAAGCCCAAACATCAGGAGCTGGAGGAAGCAAACACTGTTTTTACTTTTTGTCAAATTTACCTACATATTTAAGTCTCAGCATCAGGGAGAGAGTTCCAGAGGAGAACGCCCTGTGTCCCCAGGTTTTGGGATTGGTCTTGCATGGACAAGAAGTTGCCGTAGTAGAATGGAGGGAGCAGCTGGGAGTGTGAGGGTGGAGGAGGTCTGTGAGGAGGATGTTGAACTGTATCCGTTGTTATGGGAGCCAGTGAAGGTTTTTAAGAACAGGAGTGATGTGGTCAAGAGACCAGCAGAGTTTTGGATGTGCTGGAGTTTTTTGAGGACTTTGGAGGATGAGCCATAGAGGATGCTGTTGGAGTCTTGATATATATATATATATAAACTCATATATTAGGAATATTAGGGTCCATGTAAACGCACATATATAACTCATATATACCTGATTTATGATATATATATACACATCAGATATATATGAGTTCCAGACGGACAAGCAGGTGCTGTCTGATCCTGCCATAATACTGCCATGATTTTTTCATGTCTGTCTTATTGTAGTCCTGCCTGGAGCCAGGCCTCTGAATCAATAATCAGACCTTTATCATCACTTTACAAACAAGCTTTGAAAATTTTAGATCAGAAACCACTAAAATGGCANCTTTATCATCACTTTACAAACAAGCTTTGAAAATTTTAGATCAGAAACCACTAAAATGGCACCACTATAAACGTATACAAAAATATAATTTCATGAATTTTTGACAATTTTATAAATTTTTTATTTTTCAAACTCGTTTTCAAGACTAACCATAGAACCAAAACTGCTTTCTTTCATCTCAAAAACATTACCATCTCCATCCATATAGCTAGATAGATAGATAGATTTAAGATATTATAATACATAATATATTGCACTCTGTTAAATCTTATTGTTCATCATCAAATACCTTATTACAATATACTTTATTGCGTTTTTTTTTTTTTTCCACAAAGAGGCACTACAGAGTAACTAGGCACAAATCACAATTATTTATGTCCATTCTAACACATTTTAAATAATGAATTAGACATTGCTTAGTTATATCTTTATTCAAAATGTAATGCAGAGATGTCTTTGCGCTGACTTCAGCTTATTGAGCATCTTTACAAGTGGACACGCCTTGACTTTTCTGCTGCAAAATCATCAGTTATGTCATCATATGAGAGTTTCAGAGGTACGTCTGTTTATGCTTATCATAGCATCAGTATCATAAAATAAATTGGCAAACAAAAAAATCCCTTCTCTTTGGCGTCCCTCCAGCTGGTATCTATGCCAAGAAACGTCCCTGCTCAGCACTGATGGCGTGAAAGTGAAGAAATCAGGTCATTGAAGGAAGATGAAGTCTGACATTTACACAACATCAGCATGCAAAATATAATATTAATTCACTCTAATGGAATGCAGAATATCTAATGCAGCTGGAAAAATATGCACATGGGAGCATAAATATGCACTGAGAAACCGGCAAGGTCTTTAAAGGAAATCCTGCAGGCATATATTTGGTGGTACAACAATGCCTTCAGGCTGCAAAGATGACATTCATCTGACTGGTCAGCGATTCATCCTGAGAGATGACTTTACTTTCTGCTGTTTGAGGAATGACATGCAAAATGTTTGAGTTCTTCTTCTTCCTGCTGTCGTGAGCCTCATAACCAGAGAAATATTAAAATAAAGCATCCAAAGTCTCTGTGTGGGGCAGTCCAGAGGTCATGTGACCAGTAGCAGTGATATGAGATTAATGCACTCGTGTTTCTTATGCTACACTGACGCACCAAGCCACCTGATTCAGATTTTTTCTCATGTGTTACATCCATGTTGTAGCTAAAAGCCGTCAAGCATAAATCCTTGAAATATGTTTTTTTTTGTTTTTTTGTTTTTTTTTTTTTAAATATCAGAATAAGTCGGGATGCTTCAAAAGGACCTAAAATAACAGACTGTTCTGGTGAAACCGGGACGTCTGGTTGTCCTTATGCTGCTTCACATGATGTGAAGAAGACGTGCTGCCTTCACACGCTGAACAGGAGAATGGAGCAACATGCAGACAACATACAAGCACATGCTAACCTGAACACATGTTAGTTAACATTGATGTGTTTGATTTGCTGTCTAATCAAAAGTTTAGTTTAACTGTAATAATTAGTTTACTGTTGGATGTGTTTAATGATTTTAAGTAGCAGATATCTGATGGTTGGGACTGGAAACTAGGGATGAGCGAGTATCTGTATCAGTTCAACCAAATAAATTATCCGTATCTGTACTCGGGTGGGCGGGCTTAACCAGGGAGTGGGTGGGGCTTAACCCAGAGAGTTAAGAATTGCTAGCTACCTGGCTAGTTAGCCTAGAAGCTAGTAGAAATGTGCATTAGTATCAGTATCTTGTGTGTGAATGTCCACAGTAAATGTGTGTTTGTGTAGCTGTGGACTGAGAATAATGTTGAATCTGAGAATAGCAACAATAGCTAATAGATGCTACTATGCTAGTGTGGACAGAGTGGGTGTGAGTTGTGTGGAGCAGCAGCAGCAGTTCTGTGTAGAGAGGAGCTCTGTGATTGGCTGCCTGGACTATCACACAACCATGTGACAGCATTAGTAAGAGCTACCTAATCAGATTTTTTTCCTTCAGCGAGTATGGGTAGTGACACATTTTACTAGGATGGTACCCGTGCTCGTAAAAAGTGCATCATCCATAATGGATACTCATTTTATCCGAGTACTCAGCTCTTACTGGAAACCATCTCAGAGCGTTCTTTGTGTCGTTATTTTGGTTCCAGGTGTGATTGTGTTGTTCAGAGCTGCAAAATGAACTGTACTAAGCAGGGAAATGAACCCTCCTCTGTTTGAACCGGATCAAACCATGTAGGTGTGAAAGCGGCGTTAGACGGATTCATCCTGACACAGACACTTTATTCTGCTGTATGAGTTACGAACCAAAATTTAAAGTTCTTTCAAAAATCGTTCTAATTGTGTCTGGTGTCATCTGCACCTTCCATCAACTTTCCCTAAATTTCAACTAGTTTTTGACATTTCATGCTAATTATCAAATGCAGAGACAAACAAATGGGATGAAAATCCAAACCTGCCTGTAGGTAAGAGTAAAGGACAGAAAGGTAGAGCAGGAGTAATTGTTTTTTTCTGAACAGCATCTTTTAATTGATTTCATTACACAGACAACTTAACTTTTTGCGTGAAGCAATTTAACAGTTGATGAATAAGACGGAAACGATGTTATGAATGAAGGAAACCAGTTAAACTCTGTTATTTCTATTGATTCATCATCACCTGCATGTCACAGTCATAATGATTTTGGATGGCTTGTTTACAGCTTATAGAATATTAATAATGCTGAGTGTAAAGGTTTGAATCAGAAGTAAAAGCTCGTTGCTCAGCCAGCAGACAGGAAGCCTCGTGCTCAGAATCTCAACACATGCACGCTGATAAAGTGCATGAAATGAAAATCCAACTGTGACATGACAAGATGAAGAGAAATTGACTGCAGGTGGCCGTGATGCTCTGAAGAAGTCATTGAGATTTTCATTTCATTTCACACACAGTGAACAGGGAGGAATCTCTTATTTCACACAGAAAAGCTCACGGTGCGAGCCCATCGACAGGAAGGAGTCCCGTGTGCTTTCTGCCGCAAAGTCACCGTGTCGCTGCTGCCATGAAACAACGCCCGGCAAAAATATCTCAGCGTTACGGTCAGATTTAGGAAGAATTTAGAAAGAGTTACAAAGGAGCAGACCAGTGATTTTGCACGTTTAAGCCCCAATAAATAAACACACATACATGTTGCTTTACTGACATTTTCCAAAACATAAAACTGCAGCATAAAATATTAGAATTGTTTTTCCTATCTTCCAGACTGCCACTGGTTTCAGTTCATTCCAGTATGACATAAAAATAAACTTGTAGAGATTTGAAATGTGCTGAGATCAATAATCCATCACAGAGAACAAAATGTCGTTCTCATTTTATTGTCAGAATTGCTTAATTTAACTGATCCAACATGGAAGAAAATGTATGTCTCCACCAGCAAATATAGTCCAGGACAAGATGGCTTTTACCAAGAAATTAAAAACAATGTCGTCTCCATTCAGACGTGTGTGTTAGCAGGTGAAACATTGAATTCTAAGGTGTGTGTGTGTGTCACCTGAACACTTGATTTTGAAAGATTAGGGGATTTTGCAGATGGTTTAGAAAATGATTGTCAGAGAGCCGGAAAACGGTGGACTGTTTCCTCCAGGTTAGAGGGGAGTCACTACCCCAGATGGAGGAGTTTAAGTATCTCGGGGTCTTGTTCACGAGTGAGGGTAGGATGGAGTGTGAGATTGATAGACGGATTGGTGCGGCGTCTGAGGTCCTATGGACGCTGTATCGGACCATCGTGGTGAAGAGGGAGCTGAGCCAGAAGGCGAGGCTCTCAATTTACCAATCAATCTACGTTCCTATCCTCACCTATGGTCACGAGCTTTGGGTAGTGACTGAAAGGACAAGATCACGGATACAAGCGGTGGAAATGAAGTTCCTCCATAGGGTGTCTGGGCTCACTCTCAGGGACAGGGTGAGAAGCTTGTACATCCAGGAGGAACTTGGAGTAGAGCCGCTGCTCCTCCGCATTGAAAGGTGTCAGTTGAGGTGGTTCAGGTACCTAGTAAGGATGCTGGTCGTCTCCCAAGACCTCTCTTGGGAGACGACCAGGCATGTCCAACTGGGAAGAGGCAGAACACGCTGGAGGGATTACATCTCCCGGCTGGTCTGGGAACACCTCGGAGTCCCCCAGGAGGAGTTAGAGGGTCTGTCCAGGGACAGGAATTGTGGGC
This sequence comes from Lucifuga dentata, assembly GCA_014773175.1. NCBI lineage: Eukaryota > Metazoa > Chordata > Actinopteri > Ophidiiformes > Bythitidae > Lucifuga > Lucifuga dentata. The sequence goes on from VXCM01006429.1 coordinate 23,280, forward strand.
CGGGCTGCTTAGTCTGCTGCCACCACGACCCGGATAAGCGGATGATAATGGATAGTTGTCAGTAATGTGTATGCAGGTAATATTTATTGGCCTCAAAAATGCAAAATCACTGGTTGGTCCTTTAAAGGACTTACAACCATGTTTGTATTGCAGAACATAAAGACTGGAAATCACATTTTTACTTGTTTTACAGGAAGAAAAAAACTCATCGCTCCGCTGAAACACTGATAACAGATCAGATTCAGCTTTATCAGGACCTAAACTGTTACTCAGTTTCTTTCAGATCTGATGTTTTCAGGAGAAACAAAAGTGTTTTTATTTAGTTTTTGTGTTTACAAGGTTGAGTTCCACCATTTATTTTATTTTTCACCCTTGAGATAAATCGACACGTTACATCAACTATGAGAATATCGTCTTCTTTAAGATCAGGTTGATCTAGTTTGTGTTATCAAGAGACATTTGATGTAGTGCACATGAGCGTCCACGAGGGAGGATGCTGACTCACTGACTGTGATTCACTGACTCTGAGATTCAGTGACTTGGTGACTCAGTGAATCTGATTCAGTGACTCGGTGACTTGATGACTCTAACTCTGTGATTCAGTGAGCTGTCAGTTCATTCACAGACTCAGAGGATCAGACAGCTAATGGTAACTCAAGTGAGTCTGATTCAGTGGAGCTTCTTCTCACTCGCCGAGACTGAACGAGTTAACCTGAGACATCAGATCACTGAATCATTAACCTGGAGACTCGGAGCGTCGCGGTAAGTCGTCGCTAGTAAGTGAGCAAACCGACAAAAGGAATCAATCCCAGTCAGCTGTGTTTAGAATTGTTACTGACATTGTCAGGTACCAGTGTATAAAGCTTAGACTAGGCTACTGAACATGCTAAGTGCTAAGCTAAGTCAGTAGCCTAGCTTGTAGCCTGTTGTTATGTCCCATATCTGACATCCAAACAGTTTCATTTGATAACCTGTTGATAAACATTTATGTCAAAGCTTTTTTTATTTATAGTTAAAATCCAAAAAAAAAAAAAAAAAANAAAAAAAAAAAAAAAAACACACACACACACACACTTGCACATACACAGTGTGTGAAGGTAGCACGTCTTCTTCATATCATGTGAAGCAGCATGTGGTTTTCCACGTCTTGAAGTCAGATTCAGCTTCTGCTGTCATAGTTTTCTTCTTCATGGATCAAATGATGCTATGACTAGGAAAGGATCCACATTCATCTTTGTTACTCTGATTTACTTTGACACCATAGAAACTACTTCCTGTTTGGAGTTTCTTTCTCCACCTCCAGACATTTCTGACCAATGAGCAGAGAGAGAGAGAGAGAGAGTTGTCACATGACTTTTGCTGATAGATTTTAGTTTGATTGGATGTTTTTATGTGTGAAACTGAACCAAACCAACAATTTATTTCCTGATTCAGACCAGAGCAAATGATCTACAGATCACTCACTTACAGTACTTAGACTGTATTTGAGTAGTCATTTTAATGTCAGTAATGTAGTAGTCAGTAATGTAAAAATGGAATGTAAAAACCAGATTTCACCAGAATATGGATAGAAACGATAGAATGGTTCCACTTACATTAAACAATTTTTTCCACCTGAACTTTGCTTTGCATTTGTAGTTTAATAAACACTTTCATCCATGCGTCTCAAATGAATGCGTGTGATTTTATGACGCACCACATGAAGGTTTAAGGATGAAGAAAGGCTTAACTTTCATAAACTGTATTTGTTTTTAACAACACGCAGCAAAAAAAAAAAAACAAAAAATGCTGTTACCTCCTTTGATGGTTCCACAAAACTGGTGGCAAACTGGTGGAAATGTGGCTGTTTGCTGGTTCCATTCAAGAAGCAGAACTTATTTAGTGGAAAAGCACTAACTGAAAACTAGTAATAATAATACTAATACATTCCATTTATATAGCGCTTTTCTAGATGCCCAAAGTCATTTAACAAACACCAATAAAATCAGACATAAAACAGTATCCTGACAGCAGCACAGACACGGTGGACTCGAGTGGATAAGCAGCTCAGAAAGCTACGTTTTGACAGCAGATCAGAATTGGCAACAGAGTCCAGCTGATGGATGTGTAGAGGGAGAGAGAGAGTCTGGGAGCAGATAGAGAGTGTGAGAGAAAGCCTGGCACCCATGGTGATAGATCCAAGTCCGAACAGACAGTACCAGCTGATGAGGACCGCAGGGAGCAGGAGGGAGTGTAGGTCTGGTAGAGATGAGTAGTAAGCCTAGTACAGCCGAAAGATCCGTCTCCCGATGCAGCCCAACCCTGGCAGGCAGAGGACCCACATCCGCCAGCCAACAGATGACCAAACACGATCAGAATCACCCCAGCCTCAAAGATGCCAAAACAAGATCATCCAGGCACCCAAACGTCCCAGCAGGATGCAACACAGAAAACCACTGGAGCAGATGAAGCCAAAATATGTTAAAATGCAGCATCACCAAGCTAGCTGCAGTCAGAGCAGCTCAGCAGGAAAAAGAAAGACAGTCCNGTTAAAATGCAGCATCACCAAGCTAGCTGCAGTCAGAGCAGCTCAGCAGGAAAAAGAAAGACAGTCCAGCAAAGAACTCACACAGTTCCACAAAACTATCACCATTCCCAAACTGGAATACAGCAAAAACTGCACAGGATAAACTAAATGAAACAAAAACTAACAAACGCAGGAGGAACGGCGATCCAGCGTGCACCAGCATTCACGTCCTAACGCCAAAAAACCTGATGACAATGAAAATAACTGGTGACAGAATGGTTAAAATCAGCCTGAAGTTCTCTTTTGGCATGTGGCCATTTACATTTTGGCTCTAATTTCATGTTCCAGAAACTTTTTTCCAGGAGCTGATGTGGATCATCATCCTGGTGATAACACCGTCAGCATCTCACTTTGAGAAAAACAAATGCTTTTCACGGCTTTCTGATTAGAAGCCAGTCAGCGCGCTTTGCTGCAGAGAGAAGGACACGCACATGTTCAATCTCAGACTGACACGCAATCAATACCTCATTGGATCATAGTCGATTTTTCTTTATCTTTTTAGGATTATGGCTCCATGTGAGACAATAAGCCGGAGCTCTATAAATGATGCACCAGGAAGCAACGGAGCGTGAACCGAATCAATCCTGCGGCTCCATTAGGAGTGCAGAGCTCCTCATTCAGTAACAACATTACAAATAATGTTTGAGCAGAGAAATATCTTCACGTCTCCTCTCCGTCTCATGGATGCATGTTTAAAATAAATACAACACGCATACAGTGCTGTTTGACAAATATTCAAACCCCTGCTGATTTCTTCTCTTTTTGTGTGTATCTGAGACTAAACTGTTGGAGATCTTCAAACTAAATCTAACATAAAACAACCCGAGCAAACATAAAATACAGTTTTAATATGATAATTTTACTTATTGAAGCAAAAAAGTTATGTAATACCAATTAGGCATGAAAACGAACCCCTTCCCTCGTTACTAAGTCCTCTGATCTACCAGAGTTCACGATAACTGGGTTCTGCTGGACTCGACACACCCAGGCTGGATTCCNCCTCTGATCTACCAGAGTTCACGATAACTGGGTTCTGCTGGACTCGACACACCCAGGCTGGATTCCTGCAGCCATGTTCAATCTAAACATCACTTAAATAGAACTTTTTCAGCTAAAAGGTCTCAGCCAGCAGCAACGACGCCTCCACCAAAGGAAACTCCAGCAGAGATGAGGAAGAAGCTGATTAAATATATCAGTCTGGAAGGTTCCAAAGTCGTTTCTGAAGCTTTGGGACTCCAAAGATCCACAGAGAGCCATTATCTTCAGATGGAGAGAACTTGGCTCAGTGTGAACCTTCACAAGAGAGACGACCTTCAAAACTCCTCCAAGAGCAGCGACGACTCATCCAGGAAGTCACAAAGAGCCAAGGAAACATCAAAGGAGCTGCAGGCCTCTCTCACCTCAATAAAGGTCAGAGGTCATGACTCTACTATGAGAAAGACACGGGCCAAAAGTGGCCTCCATGGGAGAGTGGCGAGGTGAAAGCCATGGCTAACCCAGAACAATATGAAGGCTCACAACACATCTTGATGACCTCTGACCTTTTGGGAACAGATGAGTGGAAAGTGGAACTGTGTGGAAGACAGGGGTCCCATTACATCTGGCATCAACCAATC